>JAQZBX010040394.1:0-22686 GCA_029593785.1 Cabassous unicinctus | reverse complement strand
CTTTTTTTTTTTTTTTTAAAGATACTTAGGTTACATAAATGTTACATAAAAATATAGGAGATTCCCTTATGCTCCACTCCCCACACCTCCCACGTTTTCCCACATTAACACCATCCTTCAATAGTGTGGTACATTCATTGCAATTGATGAACACATTTTGGAGAATTGCCATTAAGCATGGATTAAAGTTTACATTGTAGTTTACACTCTTTCCCACCCAATTCTGTAGGTTATGGCAAAATATATAATGGCCTGTATCTGTCATTGCAATGTCATTCAGGATAATTCCCAAGTCCCAAAAATGCCCCTGTATTACACCTCTTTTTCCCTCTCCCTGCCCTCAGAACCTCCAGTGGCCACTGCCTCCACATCAATGATATAATTTCTTCCATTGCTAAAATCACAATAATTCTATCACAGAATACCAGTAAGTCTAATTTAGTCCAGTTCATTCCTCAATCCTGAGGATTCTGGGATGGTGATGTCCACTACACCTGTAATTGAGAGGGGGATTCGATCCCATGGGGCTGATGGATGGTACTCTCTTGCTTGCAGTTGTAGACTCTCTCGGTTCCTTGGTATGGTCGTTGTCCATCATCACCTCTTGCCATTGGATTTAGGGCCCACCAAGGCCCAAACTTTTGGGAAATTAGGGTACCTTTTTGGGGGGCCTCTGTTCAACCGACTAGACCAAGGTTCAGAATTGATTTTCTTAACTGAGCTGTTCTCCCATGTTACCTGGGATCATTTGGCAAATGAACCCTCTGGAACTCACCAACTGAAGGATAATCTTATTGTAGTTTTAATTCTTCTCCTAGAACAACAGGAACGTTTCCCATGAACTTAAGGGGTGATGGACTAGCAGGGTAGCTGGAAAGTGTGATGCCTCCCAGGAATTCTTTTTCACAAACGGCCTCTGACAATTAAGGAGAAGAGTTGAAGAATGCTTTCATTTTTAAAATGGGATAAAGAATTTTTAACTTACTTTGATAATTTGCATATTCCTTTGCTTATACTTGTATTTTAGAATTAAAGAACCTTTAATATAGGCAAAGCTCACCATTAATGAAACAAAATAGATAATTCCTGAAATTGCTTATATTGTTAAATTTAAGCTGTTTCAGACTACAGAAGAATTGAAAACTCCTGAATTCATTTTATGAATAATCTTAATACCAAAAGCTCAAAGTGATGAGACTGAAAAAGAAAACTAGACACCGTATTTTTACTTTTTAAAAATATATGTATTTTTAAAAAGATACTTAGATTACACAAATGTTACACAAAAAATATAGGGATTCCCATATGCCCCACTCCCCACACCTCCTACACCCTCCCACATAAACAACATCCTTCATTAGTGTGGCACATTCATTGCAATTGATAAACACATCCTGGGGCATTGTCACTGAGCATGGACCATAGTTCACATTGTATTGTACACTCTCTCCCACACAATTCTGCAGGTTATGGGAAGATATAAAATGGCCTTTATCTGTTGTTGCAAGGTCATTCAGGACGATTCCCAAGTCCTGAAAAAGCCCCTGCATTACTCCTGTTTTTCCGTCTCCCTGCCCCCGCCCCCGAGCCTTCAGTGGCCACTGCCTCAACATCAATGTTGTAATTTCTTCCATTGCTAGAATCACAATAAGTCTATAGTAGAATACCAGTAAGTTCACTCTAGTCCAGAGTTCTTTCCCCAATACCGATGTATTACAGTAATCATTTGCTTTAAAATAGGTTTTATTTACAGTGATGCAAGATTAGCAATTTCAAAATTTAGCAAATGTTTTAGTAAATAATGGATAGAATGAAAAATTTTATAGTAATTGTGCAAGATATAAAGAGTAATGATACAACCTACAACTTGCACACATTGATCAGTTTTGGGAAAAAGACTACGACTACGTTTCTGGGGTCCTGACAGTGCTGCCCTGATCCCCTCTCCCAGGCCCATCCTCTCTCATCATCTCTTTCCTCAGAGCTAACCACTATCTGGATTTTTGTGCCTGTCATTTCTCTGATTTTCTTTAAAGTTTTCTTCATATATGTGTATCTTCAAACAACACTCTGTTTAGTTTTTAATTTATTTGAATTTTACATAAATACAGTATGTATTGTGACTCACTTTTACACTAAATATTTGTGTTTGTAAAATTCATCTATGTTGTTGCTTATAACTATTTCACATATTTTCACTGCTGTATAGAATTTCATTAAGTGACTATGCCCTACTTTATTTATCTATTCTTCTCTTGATGGAGTTTTGATTGTATTCAGCTTCATGCCATAATAAGTCAAGTTCTATGTGCACTACCTACAGGTGCCCTGTACTGTATAAATTGTACATATTTCTCAAGGGTGTATTGAGGATTGACGTTTGTTTTCCAAAGTACAGAGACTGTTCAGTTTAGACTCTCAACAGTAGTATACTAGAGCTCCTGCAGCATTTACTCACCAACACTTGGTGTTATCAGACGTTGAAATGATTTCCAATAAGGTATGAGTGAAATAGGTTGTCATTCTGCTGTAGATTTTCATGCCCTAAAGTTTTAATGATAGTGAATATTATTCAGAAGTTTATTAACTCTTTAGCTTCCTCTCATGATGAAAGCTTAACATAAAGTGATGTCCAAGCCTGCCTTTTGCTTATTTCTGTAATGCAGTTTAATCTTTATTAAAACAATTTATATTTAGGTACATATTCTGGATGCCAATAATTTGTCATTTACATGTCTTCCTGGGATCCTCACTTTAGTTGCTTATCTTTCCAATTTTCATTAATGTACTTTTAAAAAAATCATTAAAGTGTTAAATTTAAAGTCTAGATTTCTTTTTACTTTATTTTTTCCATTTTAAATTTTATATTTTCAACAGGTAATACATTCACATAAAGAAAAGACCAAAAAAGATAAAAAATAAATACACAGTAAAAATTCTACCTCCACCATTCAGCACTGTCCAGCTGGATATGATCCATCCAAAATATTCACAAAAAGCAAAATGTGTAATGTGGTGGTTTGAAACTGGATGTACCCCATGTTCTTAAACTTAATCCATTCCGGTGGGTGTGAATCCATTTTAACTAGGACCTTTAGATGAGGTTACTTCAGTTAAGGTGCAACCCAGCTCATTCAGGATGGGTCTTAATCCATTTACTGGAGTCCTTTATAAATGGAATGAAGAGAGAGAGAGAAAGAGAGAGAGAGAAAGAGAGACAGAGAGAGAAAGCCACAGAAGCAAGAAACTGAAAGCAATTAAATCCAGAAGAGAGGAGAGAGACCAGCAGATGCCGCCATATGCCTTGCCATATGGCTGAGGAGCCAAGGATTGCCAGCAGCTGGTCTTTGGGAAGAGAGCATAGCCTTGAATCGGATATTTTCACAATTTCAAGACTGTATGCTAATAAATTCCCATTGTCTAAACCAACTCACGTCATGGTATTTGGTTGGAGCAGCCTAGGAAACTAAAACAGGTAATCACTATGAGATTCTCAGGTATCTGAGAGATTTTAATACATGTAAAAACAATTGTAGATATATTTTATTTCTCACCCATTTTATCCAATTATTGGCATACCATATGAATGGTTCTCTATCTTGCTCCTTTTTTCACTTAACCACATATCTCAAAGTTCTACTTGTTTTATTTCATAAGGAGTTTTTTTTTTAAAAAGAACTTTTTATAACTGTGTAAGTCAGTTGTTTCCTATTGTATGTGGAACTCTAATGGATCTGACAAATTTCCTTTGGAAGGACAACCAGGTTGTTTACAATTTCTGCCACCATAAATAATGCTGCAGTAAGTAATCTTGTACATATAACTGAGGGCTAAAATCCCAGAAATGGGAGTTCTGTGAAATTTTTACAGATATTGTGAGATTCTCTTTACAGAGACTGGACCAATTTATTTTCCTCATGAGTAGTAAAAGAAAGTAACTGTTACCTTCCGTTCTTGCCATCATGGTGAGATATGAAATTTTGGGATTTTTTTTTATCTAACAGGTGAAATTTTAATTTGCATTATTTCATTATGAGATTAGAGTATCTTTTGGATAGTTCTTTGATGAAATAAATATTTTAAATCTTTTCCTTTATAAGTCTGTAAAAGCATTCCAATCCCCAAAGTGAAAAAGGTAATTTCTTGCATCATCATCTATTTTATAATTTTCTCTTTTAAAATTTGTATACTAGTTTTATAAACTCACCTTGCTCTTTAATTGACTGTTATCAACTCTTAGAACAACTATTCTCATTGAAAGATTCAACTGCTGCAATCAAACACAATACAATCAACTAAACATCAAGTAAATGGCTTCATTTGCTTGGCTAGCAAATGAGGCTCTTGGAAACTTACTTTGGTTATAGCCACATTTTTATTTGTTTGTTTATTGTTTTTATTTAAAACTTATTTTTATATCAATGTTACAAGTTATTCAGTTAACACATGATAATAAGTACAATAACAGTAAATCTGCTTTGGTCTGTGGTTACACTCACCCCACCTTATTTTTGTTCATTCCTAAGTGTTCTGAGGGATTTGGGACCATGTCCACTCTGACTGCTTCAGGCTGAGAAGGGATGCTGATGTTATGTGGCAGAGGAATGGAATTACTTTGCTTGCAGTTGAAGATCCTCCTTGCTTTTAGGATGGGGCTGGACCATCATCATCATTTTATTAGTTGTCCAGGGAACAAGCTTGAAGAACTGGAGAGTAATAGTTGACCACATATCTGCTGAGTTTCGGGGCTCAACCAGCATAGGAACAATCCTAAGGCTTTAAGTATCTGAGAAATATAGTTAACAGGTACATTAAAAAATTACAGGTTCAGATAAAAGAAGTAGAAGAATCATGATTAGGAGATGTATAAAGGAGTATAACTGTGTTATACTGGGGAAATACCTTTTCATACATTCCCGGATAGGGCCTTTTTTTATTTTTGTGCAGAAATTTTGCTGTGAAAATACACCCCATTTTAAAATAATTTTTCTTATTTTGAAAGAAGCTTTAGATTACATAAATGTTACATCAAAAATATAGGGGGATTCCCATATAGCCCACCCCCTCTCCCTCCCACACTTTCTCCCATTAGCATCTTTCATTAGTGTAGTATATTTGTTGAAGCAATGCTTCAACACACCCCATTTAAAGTTTCCTAAATTTTCTGACTGTTGCCTTCCTGTGAGTTGGGAATACAGTGATGAGTGCTTAGGCTAGTCTATGTAGTACTTTGTGTCTGGTTTCTTTCATTTAGTGTATTTTTTTTTTTTGTAAAAATTTTTTCTTAAGGGAGTTGTAGTTTTACATAAAAGGCATATAAAAAATAAAACAGTCCCTATACTTTGTTGACACTTTGCATTGGTGTGATACCTATGTTTCAACTGATGAAAGAATATGAAAATATTACTGTTAGCTATAGTCCATAGTTCTCATATAGCACCCTATTATTTTTTATGAAGTTTCCAGAAATAAATCATTGATTTTTAGATGCCTGTGGAAATTAGTGGGCAACATAGACAAATAAACTGACGATTACAAAATGATATGCTGAGTATTGGGATAGAGGCAGAAACAAGATCACGTATGGTCAATCACAAAAGAAAAATCCTAACTTAGAATAGAATGATAGAAGAACCTTCAAAATCTTCCAAGAAGAGAGAAATCTTGAGTTGCTTCTTGAAACAAAATTAAATATTTGTCAAAAAGTGGAGGAAGGAACCTGGTGGGAGGTGAATTTGTAAAGAGAGCTAAAGAAAACAGTCAAAAACATCAACCCAAGCATTGGATTGTAGTATCCACTTTAATGTGATGTTTTCAGGATTGAATGCAATTTCAATCAGAATCCAAATTCTTTTACTATTTCCTTTGGGAAAGATGGAGCGGCCCTGAAGAAAAATAATTTTATTTCATATGAGTAAAATAAACATCTGAGATGTGCTAAGAAAAATAGAAATAAAGAATAATTGTGCATGTGTGTGTTGTAGGGTGGGAACATGTTCTGACCATCTTGGCCAGCTGGCTTTTAATCTCACCACATCATGGCTGACAGATGTCAGGAATATCCAGGCAAACTAAATTACAGAGCAAAGAGTTAGTGAGGAGATTGTCTATAGCAAGGTTTGTACTTACTTTTATCATAGCTTTTAAACTACTGCTTCATTTTCTAAGTTTGCTCTTGTTACAGGAAATCATTCAAAAAATATTTGAATTATTTGCAAACTTAAGCCACCATGCAGTTTTAGCTGACCTGGAATATCCAAAGGACAATGAGCACTTGCTGGGAGTTCATATCAATGTCCCTAGTGAGAGCATGTGCAATTTGAGACATCCTCCCATGATGAATCAACACATTAACTCTTAACTAGAGTTGAGCTAAAGAAGGGCGATGATTTCTTGGTGTAATTACACAGGGTAAATAATTTGTAAAATAGCATGTTTGGAAGAATATTTGGGAGCATGCCTCCAGATTCTATTTTCAGAATGGCTAAATGATTGATGAGGCAAGTAAGCCCCAATAAGTGAAGCTTAAATTTGAAATTCAAATGTTAGAAACATTGGCCATTAATATATCAAAAGAGGTATATTTGAAGGGTGTGCACCAAATCCTGGAATTCTCTTAACTGGCTTGAATATTCTTACATGACTCTCTTTTCAGGCTCAAGTTTATCAGAACCCTCCTTTTTCCTAGATATAAGAGACCGTAAGCTAATAGGAATGCAGTGACCTCAAATGATTCCCAGGTGGCTATCCCTTGCGTATCTGGAAATACTCTAGAGTACCATGCACGGTGCTTCTGGAGGACTTTCCTTCCCATGCCCTGGGCCCCTTGCTTTCCTTCTCTAGATGGGCAATGGCAGGAGGCTCCCTTCTATCAGCTGGATGTGGTGAAATGTGAGGTCTACTAACAGAGCTGGGTGGTCTGACTCCTGTATTTATGCTTCCAACATCTCAAACAATTTTTGACTGTGCTGTGATTACACCCATTCAAAATTTGGACCAGGTTTTTCCCTATTCACCTTTTCATCCATCTGTGTCTTATGAGCAATTAAATCCACGGATGGTTTTGGTTTGTTTCTCCTTAAATCCATCAAAATGTGGTCTTGCTGTCCCGGCAGTGTGGGAAGTCTGAGAGCCCCCTGGTAGCATTTGCGAACAACCAGAAGTCACATTTTGCTGGGCCGGGGGTGGGGGGGTCGCGGTGAATCAGGTCACTATGAAAGCATTTTTGGGTTTGCACGGATTTTGGTCAAGCCCTCCTTCTTTCACTGCTGCTTCGCATGCTTCATCTCACTGGGAAACAGGCAGGCTGGGCCCAGTCATGCTTTCCCAGCTGGGCTTCTATGCTTAACATCTGGTCATTCAGGCCATATGGTATTGGGATGGCTGCATGGTCCAGCATGGACATGCCTCCTCCATGGGAAGCTGGGGCTCACACTCCTGGAGACCTTCAGTTGGGGGAAAGAGAACAAAGCCCTTTGCTGCCAGCCCTGGGAAGAGAGAGGTAATTAATTTTCAACTGACTTAAATATGTCAATTTTCTTATTGTGTGGTCTGCTTATAAGTAGGGGGAAAGAAAGGAGCCTGAGGATGATCATTTGGATTTGGACTCACTTTGAAACCAGCTGGTTAAATATTGCTCATGGAGAAGGCAGCAACATGATATTGTCACTCGGCAATACACTGACCTACTTGATGAAACCACACAAGCATACATTCCAGTTTTCTCTTCAGAGCTGTAGACCAGGAATGGAGGGGGTGCCGTTGACCTCATCTTCAAACACTTTATCAGTGTTCAGTCAGCTTTCATTGTGGACTTACTGAGAAATTTTAAATGGAGAGAATACTTGAATTAATTTCACCTACATTGTGTGTGTGTGTGTTTGGTGTGAGCTGGTTCAGATGGAATGGTGTTAGGTGGATGCCACAATACTTAATTTTCTACTTCTAACTTCACAGGGTCCCATCACTAGTTCCTGAAATTGTACTTGAAGTAATAGGATTAAACTCTAGAAGTGATCATGGTTCAACTGTCTTAGCTAAGAAAGGTCTGGGCATTTATCTGGAGACAAAGCTAGAACTAGAGTCAGGTCTCCTGATTCCTGGTGCTAGGCATTTTCACCATGGGTGTTGGTTTGTGTGTCTATGTCTACACCCTATAAAGAGATACATACACTTATATATGGTCATGTACACATTTAATAATCTCTTTGGAGTAAATATGGATCAATCCTAGACTCATCAATAGGTCTCCTTGAAGGTGACTGCATTAGTCAGCCAAAGGGGTGCTGATGAAAAATACCAATAATCAGTTGGTTTTTTAAAGGGTGTTTATTTGGGGTAGAAGCTTACAGTTACCAGGCCACAAAGTATAAGTTACTTCCCTCACCCAACTCTGTGAGGGTTCTGGCTTCCTGGGTTCCTCTCTTCCTGGGGATTGATTCTCTCCAGGTTCAGCTGCTTGTTCTCTCCACAAGGCCATCTGTAGACTATCAGGTGAACAGCTCGTCTCTTTTCCCGGGACCTTCTCTCCTTCCTCACGACCAAGCTCCTCTGTGTGCTTACTTCCCTGGGCTCCAGCATTAAAACTCAGCATCAGAACTCCAACACCAAAACTCCAACTCAAATCTCCAACTCTGTCCTTTGCCATGTCTTTTATCTTTGATTCCCCACCCACCAAGGGGCAGGGCTCAATGCCCTACTGACGTGTCCCAATCAAAGCCCTAATCATAACTTAATCATGCCCAGATGAACAGAGCAGTTTACAAGCATAATCCAATATCTATTTTTGGAACTCATAACTATATCAAACTGCCACAGTGATCAAAGCCAACTTTCCCCTCCTCCCACCCGTGACTGCTCTTCTAGTACCACTTTCCCCCACCCCCAGAAGTCTACAAGGTCATTTCTGCATGAAATTATGTAGATAAAATTGGGAGGAAGCAGATGTAGCTGAAGTGGTCGAGCACCTGCTTCCCATGTACTAGGTCCTGGGTTCAATCCCAGGTATCTCCTAAAACAAAAACAAAAACTGATGGTTAAACTTTAAAGTGATGATTTCAACCACACTGGAGTGGCATGCCAGAAGCCCTATCTTCCTGTTTTTGTTTTTTGTTTTTGTTCTTCATAGGTGAAGGTATCTCTCCACCAGAAGACTGTATGCATCTTGGTATATCCTTTGCCTTGTGAAAGATCACTTTGGCTGATGTGTGGAGACCAAATCAGGGGTAGATAAAAATGAAGACAATAAGACCAAATTGAAAAACATAGCCAGATTCAAGAACCCAGACAAGCCAGTTCTATTCTGTAATTAGTTTGAGTTAACAGTTGTAACTAGTGTGAGTTGATTCTTTTCCAGCCAAAGGAAAAATCTATGGGTTGTGTTAGACCTATTGGAATGCACCACAGTGGAAGAAGCTATGATTTAGCTATGATTCAGCTTTGAGGCATGAAAGAAACCTGTCCCTTTGCCCCCACATTTCCCATCCCCTACCGTTGGGTTAGTGATCAGCTTTTGTCACTAAGAGCCACAGAGAAGTGGTCAGGCAGGCATGGGTCGCCCTGAGGACAATCCAGAATCAGGCTTGTGTGATTTCATTTGTGGAAAGTCTTGGCCTCATTGAGGAAATTGCATGTCATTGTTACACTTTGATGTCTGAAGGTCTAGAAGACCAAGGAGCCTTTTTAAAATTTAACTTTTGATTTTGAAATAAATTTTGATTTACCCAAGAATTGGAAAGGTACTACCAAGAGTTCCTGGTACTTCACCCAGCTTCTCCTGATACCAACATCTTACACAATCATGGTGCGATTATCAAAACTAAAAAGTGAACATTGATACAATGCTATTAACTAAACTACAGACTATTCAGATTTCACTGCTTTTTGCACTCCTGACCTTTTCCTATTCCAGGATCTGATTAGTTTCAACCACTAATTTCCATATTTATCAGTGGACCTTGCCTGGAACAATTAATCTCTATGGTGTTCTAATGGAGAATGCTATTTCCCTCATTCCATCTGCATTCATTAATTGGAATTTATTCTGTAAGGAAAAGTTGTCCCTTCTCTCAGATTTTATTTATGTATTCAATCATTTATTTACATCAGTATGGGCTCATGGGTATTTATTTTATTCTTTGGGTTATAATCCTATACTATCATTATTTACTTTTGTTGCTAAAGTTGTTCTAGCTTTTGCCATTGGTAGCTGTTTCATTGGTTCATTCTGACATACCTCTATCCTCTCCCTTCCTTCCCCCTCCTTTTTTATTATTTCTCAACCAACCCCCCACCCCCAGATGGCTCCCTCTTCTGACTGCTCATTGTCTGCTCATCCTCTTTAGGAGGCAATGGGAACCGGACCCAGGACCTCCCATGAGGGAGGCGGGCGCCCAATTGCTTGAACCACATCTACTCCCCTTTCCCCCTTTTTTGATTGCTTCCTTACTTTCTGATGCTAAAAGATGTTCTGAGTTCATCTTCTGTTTTCCCTGCCCAACCCTAGAACCTGCTGATTCTACAAAAAGCCCTGGTTGCTTTAATTGGAGAACAATATTTAGAAAGCAAGTATTGGGTGCTCAGTGTGCTTATTGCTTCTGGGGTGCCTCAGCAGACAGGGCTAGGAAGGTATGTGAACCCATGAATACATACGTATCTCTCTATATTTCTGTAATTATTTATCGGCACCTATATTAACATAGGCAGGAAATCATACAGATATCTCTGACTGTAATCCAGAAGGACAGGGTTCATTCTAACAACTTCTCTCCTTGCTACATTGTAATCACTTTCTCTGTGAGCAAGAAAGGTAGGTTTCATTACCTACAATGTATTTACTTATTTATTCCATCATAGTACACATGCAAAATAGATTCTGAATTGCTAATCCCTACCCCCATGAGAAACAAATTTAACAAGTAGGGTACAATTTGCCTTTATCCTTACAGTATCCAATTAGATAGACCCTTTAAAAAATAATAATACCTCCTCTTAACCACCCATTGCACACCCCAATCCACACTCCTAACCCCCCTTACTTTGCATAATTTTTTGTAAAGTTAATGCACTCTAATATACTATGTAAAGTTCACACAAATATTAAATTTGTGCCCATCTCCATATGCAGGTAGAAGCTCCAGGAGGACAGGGCATTTTGTTGGCCTTGTTCACTGTTGTAGCTTAGCACATGAAAGAGTGCCAGAAACAGAATAGGCACTCAATACATATTCATGAAATGAAGGGAGAACAGGTAATTGAGGTTGGATAGTCATGTATATTCAAATATCCGTTCAATTTAAATGGACCTCCGAAATGAATTGTAATACTTCTACACTTATTCTGGAGAAATAATCAGAACTTCTTTATTTTTCATATTTTCAGCGCATCAACTTCTTCAAGGCAAGTATTGGACAGTTTCATAGAAGCCTCATAGAAACCCACGGTCTCATAATATTAGAACCTAAAGCACTGGTTGTCAATCCTGGCTGCACATTGGATCCAATGCTGGGCTCCATTTTCAAAAACACAGATTATATTGTTTAGGTGGGACCTAAACATTGGGATTTTTTTTTTGTCCAGAGGCTCTCCAGGTGGTTCTTATATGCAGTCAAATTTGTAAACCAATATCCTAAAGGCTTCATCATATGGCTCAGAGAAGAAGCTTGTTCGAATTCCAACCCTTAAGGTACTCCATAATATTTGCTCAAATGGATGGATTAGTAATGAAGGGTTCTTGGCTGTCATAAAAATTCAAATTCATGTTTCTAGAAAAAATGGAGTTGGATGTTAAAAACTAAGGTACTTTGAAAATGGGGATTCAGGAACTTGCCATAATATCAAATTGGTACTTGCAGTGCCACCTGCAGACCCCAAAGTGAACCTTTCTTTCCAGCTTTATCCTCATCCCAAACCCCAAGTCCATTCGCTGCCAATTTAGGCAACATACACCTTGATGGAGTGAGAAAAGGGGAAAGGTAAGTTGTAAAATGTGAGCCTAACTTCAGATCAGAAATAAGTTGTTTCATGTAAGTCCAATGCAGTTTGATGAGGGTTATTTTTTCCCCTTGAAATATTTCTCAGAATGCCTTTGCAAAGAAAGTGTATTAGGTAGGACCTTTGTCTTCAGCAGTTTAATTCTTCACAATCCCAACTGGTAGAAGGAGGAGGAGGAGGAGAGAAGAGGAAGAATTAGAAGAAGGGGGAGGAGAGGAGGAAGTGGGGAGGAATACACCACCTATATTTTCTCTATCTGCCTTTATCTCTTGCATCCCCTAGGGTTTTGGTGAAAACCATAAGGGACGGGTGCAGAGCCTTTGAAGCACCCCCCCACCCCCCCGACCCCCGCCCCCTAAATGGGAGAGAGGGGGATTCCGACTGCAATCTTCAAGGGAGTGCTGAACAGGAGTCCTAAAACTTCTCTTGCCCTGATGTCAGAGGGCATGGCCTTTAGCCCTAAGCAAGGGGCTGCAGAAGGCATCTCTGTCCAGCTGCCTACACCCTGTCACTCTCTTGCCCCCCAGCAGTACCCTAGAGGGAAAGCTGGCAAATGTCCATCATCCTGCTGGCAACCTCAGGCAAGCGGGCCACCGTCCCAGCCTCTCAGGGTTCTTAGGAAAGAGTCTCCCGGGCATTGCGCCTTCAGCCGCCAGGGCATTGCGCCCTCAGCCGAGGCGCTGGACCTCTGCCTGCGGATGCGAGAGGGTGGCGTAACACCTGGTAAGTCTTTCTGCTCCTGCTCCCGGGGAGTCAAGGCCACTGTTCAGTGGAATGAAAGCCCTTGTGCCTGACAGCTGGGCCCGCGTCCCACCCCGTGCCTGTCCCCACAGCTGCCCAGCTGCGCAGGGCTCAGCCCGAGGACCCGCGGGGAGAGGGGCCCGAGAGCCTCCGCAACCCACTGATGGATTCGGGATCATTTATCTCCGGCTATCACGCGTCCTTTCATTCCTTTCCCCCTCTGATTCAGGTTACATATCTCCCTCTTCAAACACTAGGAAAGGTGAGCAGCTCAGGCTGAGAATCCACGCCTACCCCCATTTCCCATTTCTCTCTCTCTCTGTCTCCCCCATACACAAACACACACATACACACCTCCCTATTGCTCTTGAGTACTTGGCTTTCTAACCACCTGCATGATAGAAAGCCATGGCAAGAAGGGCAAGCAAGGAGGTTGCCCACATTTTCTCTTTATCCACAAGCTGCTTCACTGTCCCAGTTCATCCCTGGGGAGCCCTGCTGTGGACTCAGTTAGTCATTCCAGGGATGGCTGGGTGCTTGAGGCTTCAAGAGCTCCCTTTCCAGAAAGAAAAGAAGGGGCAGCACAGGATGCCCAGAGGCTATGCTCGTTCCTCCCAGAGTGAGTCCTCCCTCTGACAACTGGAGGGATAAAGGCAGCCCTTCTGTTTTTCTGAAGGACAGGTGACAGAAGGAAGGGTGGCGGAAAGAGGAGAACACCGATGCGATGTTTTCCAATTTTTTTTATTACAACCCTGAATAAAAAAAATATATTTTTACATTGCAAATCAATGCATGTGTATGATAGCTACCAATGAAACAGAAATTTCATGAAACAACTTACTTTAACTATATATAATAAAGAAAGAATATAACAAAGTTAACATTGCATATAACTTTGAGAAGATTTAAATTTAAATCCCCAAGTAAATCACTTAGAATCAACAGCAAGAAAAAAAATCATTTGGAGTTGTGACCAGTGAATTGGTTTTCCTCCATGTTAATGGGTTGCAACCAACATTAAAAAAAACAAAACAAAAAAACAAAAACCTGGCCCCTGCTGATACTTGACCCATCTCATTTAACATATTTCAGGAAGAAAATAACAACTTCATATTACAGATGAGGAAACTAAATCTCAGCCAGTTTAAGTAACTTGGAGAATTCATTTGCTTTTATTAGGCAAATTAGCCAGTTTTGCATAGAATGCCATCTTATTCTTGTTCCACTCGGCTTTCTGGGAGGAGTGGACATTTCCTCTGCATCCTGGAGGAGCTGGGTCTGCCTAGGAGACACTGCTGGGGTCTTCGCTGGAAGTTGTTAGTTGCTCTTCCCACAGTCACACCCAAGAATGACGTCTGCCCAGCTGAAACTTGGCCTCTCCCATATCAGCCTCTCCAGTTCTGTTCCGTGTGTTGCGGATGGAAGCATTACTAACCCAAACTAGAGCAGATATCCAGTGAGGACTTCTTATGACGCTGCTTTTTTTGTTTTGTTTTGCTTTGTTTTACTTGGCAAGGTCTATAGCACTGCAGGCTCAGCCTTATCGTTTCAAAAGGAATAGTCACAAATTCAAGCATGAACTGACATTAGGCCTTTATTTCTTTATAAACTTTGCTCTTCTACAGGTCTTAGAGTTGGAGGCACTGGCTCTCACTGAACATGTTAAAGGAAAACCCCCACAGAGGTTTCTCTCTTCCTCAGCTTTAATATAGCTTTTGGATCTGAAACCAAGTTTAAAGAGAGAAAGTGAAATCCTATCATTGAAGCTGTTCCTATTTTTCTCGATTCCTTCCAAAATTGTTGCTTTGGATGTCATTTTGTGTTCAGTAATGTGCTGGACCTAAGAAGGAAGGATCGGAAGGAGTAGGTAGTTTAATTTCGATCCTTGAGAAATAGAGTCAGCAGTGCTCAAGCTTTAGCTTCTATTGGAATCACTTGAGGGCTTGTTAAACAGCTTGCTGGGCTCTGCCTCCTGGAGTTTCTAATTCAGTAAGTTTGAGGAGGGGGCTGGAATTTGCATATCTAACAAGTTTCCAGGTGATATGGCCTTGGGACCGCATTTTGAGAACCGCTGATCCAGTGGAAGAGTTTCCCACATGGGGCATCTCAAGAGTAGTCGGAAGTCTGGCTAAGGGCTATGCAGGGTTCTGAAGGCTGGAAAGGCAACTGTGAGCACAGGTGGGCCTGCACGGACATGTGTTTTAAGTTGGTATCCAGTGCCTCTCTTTCCTTTTCAGAAGGCTGGTTGCCTCCAAGAAGCTGGATGCCGTGACTGACAGGTCCCTGAAGGGCACCCCCTACCTTGCTGAGATGCATCCCATCTGTTAGAGCATATGCCCTGAAAACCCAGAGGCCTTCTACGAGGAGCCCATTATTTAAAAATTACTAAGCTAGCAGCCTCCAGTGTCTCCTTTTAGCCATGGCTAGTGAGCTAAGCCTGCAGCAGTGGCAGCCCCTGTTCAGGAGCTCCTTCTCCTCATCTCTGTCCCATTTGCCTGTAGATTTCTATCCCAGAAAGGAGCTCCTGACCTCAGCCAACTCTGGGGAAATTTGGCATTTACATCTCTCTCCATTTGTGTAGCAATTATCAGAGGCGGTACTAAATGCTTCTCAAAATGTTTTTCTCTATCAGATCCTGTGTTTAACATTGTACTGAAGTAAGGGATTCAGGCATGTCCTCAAAGCCAGCCACGTCTGCAAATATCTCTGGGTAGGTGGAGATGCCCCCATGGGGGTGTGCAGCGGGAAGATACAGGACCCCGCTGCCTCACGAATTCAGATGGCGTCCCAGGGCATCATGGAGGACGCAGCCGCTGCTCAGGGACTCCTGGGTTTGGGGCCTTGCTTGGCCTTCTCCCACCTTTGCTGTGGTTATTTGTGGGAATTAAATCATGTGAACACTATTATTATTAACACAGTAATCTTATGTGACTGTGCAGAAAAAAAAGCAGACCTGAACTGGAGGGACAGGAAACCATGTCCTTTTCTGTGCACTATTCAAACCAGATTGTTGTAATTTGTCTGAGCCAGCACTCAAACCGTTTAGAAATGGGTCTGGTGGAATTCGGGGCAGCACAGGTATACACACACTCACTCCAGACAAGAAATGTCGGAGCTATTGAAAACACCCCTAAATCTCATTTGATACCAACCATTACTCCAACATCATGCAGAGAAGATAGAATGGGCTTTGCTCGATGGTTTTATCATTGGCGGCATCACAGTGAAGGAGATAGGCGTCCCTCCAGCAATGGATGGTGAGGCAGCTTTGCAAGAAGTCCAAATCCAATTGTGGGTCTCTTGAACTTGGAGCTATTGAAAGCCTGGCAGCTATTTGGCTCCCAATAAGAGGCTGGGAGTTTGAGTGAATACAGTATCTGTAGACTGG
This sequence comes from Cabassous unicinctus, assembly GCA_029593785.1. NCBI lineage: Eukaryota > Metazoa > Chordata > Mammalia > Cingulata > Chlamyphoridae > Cabassous > Cabassous unicinctus. Next base: position 6,566 of record JAQZBX010040394.1, on the reverse strand, counting down.
TGTCTGTCTTATAAAGAAACCTCTTTGCAACCTCACAGCCCCTGGGAGGGCGGCAAAAAGTCAAGAGTTACCTTTGTGGGAGAAAGAGCTCCTCTTTGGAAGCAGATGTGGCTCAAGCAATTGGGCTCCTGCCTACCATGTGGAAAGTCCCTAGTTCATTTCCCAGTGCCTCCTAAAGAAGACAGTGAGCTGGCACAGTGGGCAGGTGCAGCAAGCTGACGCAACAAGATGATGCAACAAGAGATACAAGAAGAAAAACATAATGAGAGACACAACAAAACAGGGAATGGAGGTGGCTCAAGTGATTAGGCACCTCCCTCCCACATCAGAGGTCCTGGGTTCAGTTCCCAGTGCCTCCCAAAGAAACAAGGAAGACAAACAGACATAGCAAGTGCAAACAACAAGAGGGTGGGGAGAAATAAATAAATTAAATAAATCTTTAAAAAAATAATAATATCTCTAGTCTAAAAACATTGTTCAGGGTACTTATACTATCGGATCCTGGCTGCTGGTAAAAGGAAAACCGGATATGTATAGCCTGTCAAGCAAATAATTATGGGCAAAGGTCAAGTTTACTGGGAGCAGCAAAAAGAGCCACCAGTAACCCCTCCAGCCCTGGCTTTGCATCCAACCTATAAGTGCAGCCAAAGCTGAGTCCCCAGAGCTGAGAAGCAGGCAAGTTTTACAGGGATGGAACACTGGCACCAGGAAGCTTGGTTCTGAGGTAAAAGGGCAACAACGGTTCATAATGAGCCCCAGTCCAGAATGTGGGTGAAGGAGCACAGCGGCTCTGTCTCCAGGGCCCCAAAATAAACAAACACGTGCCAGGGCTGGAAACACGGAGGCCACACCAGGGCAAGTTTCTCCATGTTCCCACCGTAGCACACAGCGCGTGCTGAAACCTTAGCTCTGGAAGAGCTGACCTGGTTTATGCGCGTCTCACCTTCAGCACCCCAAGGGACCACACCAACAAGTAGCCTGGAAAATACCTGGTGTGGCCTGGAAACTGGAGAGGGAGGAGGCAATGGCCTGGAAACCGGAGAGGGAGGAGGCAATGGCGGGGATACGTGGAGCAGATTTTCTGCAGAAGCTGGGCGCTTTGGCATTTCACTCTCCATTTTATTTGGAGTCCTTGATGACCTTTGGTGGTGCAAGTGGGAGAAATACGCAGAGCCCACCAGAGTGCCAGCCAAGCTTTCAGAGGCTATGGAAGGAGGAGAAGAAGAGAGTACTATCGTGGGATGGGGGAGCAGGAGGGGCGGCTCTCACGAGCATCCACTTGGAAACTCTCATTATCACCATCATAACCAGAAGTCATATCTAGGGGCTTCATCTGTAAAGCCTCCCAGATGCTGTCTCCCACTGGATTCTCTTAATGCTATAGTGGGAGGTGCCTCAGTGTGCCCCCTATTTTACAGATGAGGAAAATGGGGCACAGGGATGTTTAGCAGCTTGTCTGAAGTCCACAATGTGAGAAGAGAAGGCTTTCTCTTTGGAACGCTGTGCCCTGTCTGCTCCAGCATGTGGACATCTGTGTACATATGCCTACACCCTCCCTTTCTTTCAACGCTTTGTGGGCTACAAACCAAATAATATTTTAATCTGGACTAATTTAATTATCACCCTCCCCACATCCTTTTCTTATCAGATGTCTCAAGCAAAAGGATTAGGGCCAGGTTTTCCCATTGTCGTTTCATAAGAAGATCAGAAACCCTGATGATTCTACCCCTCAGGCTACGAGAAAAAAAAATGTTTGATCAGGGCAGCTGATGTGGACCAGTTCATTGAAATGGAAATTTAAATGGATACAGCAGCATCTTCACCAAGTCAGTACCTGGAGCCATAGAAGAAACAGCTGTGGTATATTCAGTTATCTCCCTATCTACAAACAATGGGAATCAATAAAGATAGATTGAAAATGCAAGACACATAGCTCCCTCTCTGGCCAGGAGGAAGTTAGAAATCCAAGGAACTGAATGGAGAAAAGAAAGCAACCCTCCCCCCAGAGAAAAGTTTCCATGTAAAGAAAGCACATTCTACTTAAGGTCCCTTTTCCCGTTCAGCATTTACCCTAAGGAGAACATGTGAATGGAGAGAATATGGCGGGAGACTGTGCTAAGTTCTAGTTGCCACCTTGATTTACAGCCCTCTCTGTGCTATTGCTTGTTGTAAAGTATCAAAAACCGTTCAAAAATTGTTAGGACTCACTGAATAATTGATCGTCATTCACTCTTATGAGCAGTTGTAACTGGGGGCTGTATGTATTCTTAAGTCAAAATGTCTTTCTTAAAGTTGTGTCTCTAACTGACCATCTTAAATGACAGTGCTTTACCCAAACATACATGTGTGCCCTCCCCCTCTCTCTCTCACATACACACACTCATTTAAAGGGAAACATTTCAACCGTGAGATTTGGCTGCCACCCAGAGGTTCAAATGTGAAAGACACATCTCAAAGAATGAAACCACCTTGAGATCTTAAAATAGGCTCTCTGCATCAAAGAGCAACTGCTTAATTTTCAAGATCAAGGGCCAGGGCAGATCTAGTTAGGGAATGAAGTAAAGTGTGATTTAGATAAATAATCCACAATATTTTAAAATCATTTTCCTGAGGTCTTAAGATCACACTTGTGTGCCTGTGCTTGTGTGTGCACCTGGGTGTACATTTGTGTGTACACATGCATGTGTACTTATACATATGTGCACGGGTGTCCATGTGTGCATGTGTGCATGGGTGTGCTGAGGCACTGAGTGTGTTTTGTGTGTGTACATGTATGTATATGTTTGTGAGTGTGTGTGAGGTTCCTGTGAAGGCATTCTTGCAGGAAGAATCCCAGACAAAGGATATACTTTAAAGTCATAAAGGAAGTTTGGGAGAAGGGAAAAGGGGAGAGAAGTGGTTAACTTGAATTTATAAAATTTAGGATGTGGGAGTACCTGCATCACAGCTTATGAAATCAATTGACCCAGGCTTCTAGGTCAATCAGTTGGGAAATTCTCATCAATTAACTTAAAACTATCAGAAAGTCTGAAGCATCAGATTTGACCCAAGGACCATAGCTTGCCAATACCTGATATCTATCATAGACTCTAGGATAAAACTCAGCTTCTGCTGCACGGCTATACTGAATTTTTAACTACCACTGTATATTATAACTTGTAATATTATCAACATGATAATTAATATTTTTATGCATACACAGGATCCATTCTTATTCCTGGTAGCATATCTAATAAGGCAACTATTTTTCCCTCTAAGGGAAACCCGGAAATCTGAAGCAAAGTTCCAACTTATGCTTTTTTGATGACCTCAACAATAATTTGAAAGCATAGAGTACTCTTACGACAGCATCCTTTAATCTGAGGCTCAGAAAGAGGATTAGAGTGAAAGTTTGGAGATGGGTTAATTGTGCCCTTGGAATTGCTTTGGGGTTAGTAAAGCATTGCTGCTTTGAAGACCTGCAGGTTAAGATATGACAGGGACATATTTGTGCTGCAATCTGGCTCCTAAATAAAGTCTGTAGGTAATGTGAGAAGAAAGTTTAGAAGTGTTTGCACATAGTTCACGTGTTTCCCTGCGGAGGGTGGATATGTGAGTGTTTGCTTAAGTTTGGGGTTTACAAACATGTTTTAAAACATGTTATTTTAGTTTTTTCTCTAGGCCTTGCAAAGATTTTCAGTGCTGAGATTCTCAGTTAACTTTTTAAAATATATGCAATAAACTTTATTTTAAAAGAGGTTTTAGATTATAAAAAGTTACATGGAAAGTATAAGGAATTTCCATGTACCCCCCCCTCCCCTTCCCATATCTTCCCCTTTTAATAACATCTTACACTTGTGTGGTGTATTTGTAACAATTGATGAATAAATATTGAAGCATTGCTACTAACCAAGATCTATAGTTTACACTTAATTCCAATGCCCTAAAAATGCCCTATGTTACACCAATTATTCCCTCCCCCTTCCTGCAGAACCTCTGGTAAGCAATATCTTTATAACAATGTAACATGTTCTTCCATTGCTACACTATTAATAAGATTACTTTGTCTACCCTTGCATTTCCCCCTTTTGTTTATTCATTCCTCAACCTTGAGGATTTGGGAACCATTCTGCCTCAGACTGAGAGGGGCTTTAGATCTTATGGGGCAGATGGAAAGAATTGTTTTGCTTGCAGGTGTAGATACTCTCTGTTTTGTGGGATGGGGGTTGCCTATCATCATCATTTTGTTAGCTGTCCTGGGCGAGCCAAAGAGCTGGAATGTAGCTGAGATTCAGGGCTCAACTAACATATGAACAGACCAAAGATTTAAGTCTCTGGGACATATATTTGATGGTTATAGTGCTCAATATAAGCTCAAATGAAAGGGGTAGAAGAATCATGTGTAGGGAAATTATAAATGAGTCTAACTCTGTTACACTGGGGAAATAGGTTGTCATATATTTCAGGGTAAGGCCCACTGATAGGGTGCTGATTTCAAGGGATTGTGTGCTTTGCCTATAGTGTCTGGATATCTCTAGAGCCCACAGGAGCACCCTTATTTGAGGTTTTATTTATTTAATATGGCAGTAAGTTCTGCCTGAGACGTGCATAAGTGTAACTGCTGGAATGACCTCAACTATTTTGAAATCTCTTAGTCTTAAAAACGCTCTTGTATTTGATGTTTCCCCCTTTTGGTCAAGGTCTTTTTCCAAATACATCGCTGGTTGGTGCTTGGTATTAATCCCTCAGTGCCAGGGAGGCTCATCCCCGGGAGTCATGTCCCACACCAGGGGGAAGGTGGTGTGTTTATTTCCTGAGTTTGGCTTAGAGAGAGGTCATATTTGAGTAACAATGAAGTTTTCAGGAGGTAACTCTTAGGCAATATATATTATTAAGCCAAGTTCCAGATTTACAAGAATAAGGTTCATAGTTACATACATTAATATTGAGGGGTTGACATATTGGTCTGTTTACTTTTATTAGGCACTGTCTATGTACTTGAGAGATTCTTGTACCTGTATTTGAGAATGTAGCATGATGGAAGTTTAATATTTTGTTATTTATAGTGTGGATCTCCACCAACTGAGATAACACCCTATAACAAGATGAATACATTCATATTCCATAGAAGCATGCCCCAGATGAATCATTTCCCACACATCCCTGCCACCACCAAAACCCTGCATGAATGACCCTCCCCTGCCATATTTGCCAAAAAAACACTCCCACAATTGTATTTTCAACTACAGAACTCCTCCCCAGAGTTTACCTGTTCCTTCCTCCAGCCCTCCCCCCAGTTCCATGGATAGCCCAACCCATCTGCCAAAACCTGCTCACCCTCACACTATAGCACTGTCAACCCCACTCACATCCCTGCACCACCATCACCCCCATCCATTGCCAAACCACCCCTTTCCACCTTAACATAGGTTCTGTCCAGCTTGAACATTGGCTTACCAGTCTCTACTGTCTTGCTGTCTCCTGTTAACCTAGCTTCCAGACTATCCCTGTGAGTCTGCTCAATATACTTAGGTCATATCAGTGATGTCATGCAATATTTATCCTTTAGTGACTGGCTTACTTCACTCAACATAAGGTCTTCAAGATTCATCCATGTTTTCATGTGTGTCAAAATTTCATTCCTTTTTACAGCTTAGTAATATTCCATTGTATGTATTTGCTACATTTTACTTATCCATTCATTTATTGACGGACATGGCTTGCTTCCAACTTTTGGCAATAGTGAATGGTGCCACTATGAACATCGGTGTGCATGTATCTGTTCGTGTTCCTGTTTTCAAATCTTCTGGAAGTATACCCAGCAGTGGGGTTGCTGGATCATATGGAAGTTCTATAGATAGCTTCCTGAAGAACTGCCAAACTGTCCTCCACAATGGCTGCAGTGGATGAGTGTTCCCATTCCTCCACATCCTCTCCAACACTTGTAGTTTTCTAGTATTTTTTTAAAAAGCAGCCAGTTTAATAAGGGTAACCTGATATCTCGTAGTTTTGATTTTCATTTCCCTAATAGCTACTGATTATGTGCATCTTTTCATGTGCTTTTTAGATGTTTTTATTTCCTCTTTGGAGAAGTGTCTATTCAAATCTCTTGCCCATTTTTAAATGGGTTATCTGTCTTTTTGTTTCCTAGATTTAGGATTTTTTTTCAGGATGTAGGATTTCTTTATATATACTGGATATTAGACCCTTATTGGATATGTGGTTCCCAAATATTTTCTCCCATTGAGTAGGCTGCTTTTTCACTTTCTTGTCAAAGTCCTTTGATGCACAAAAGTTTTTATTTTTGAGGAAGTCCCATTAATCTTTTTTGTTTTTTTCATTGCTCATGCTTTGGGTGTAAAGTTTATGAAACCATTTCCTACTACAAGATCTCATAGAAACTTCCCTACATTATCTCCTAGGAGCTTTATGGTCTTGGCTCTTATATTTAAGTCTTATTTATTTATTCATTTATCTAGCAGTTTTACTGAGATATATTCACATACCATACAATCTATTCAAAATGTATCATCAATAGCTCTCAGTATAATCACAATGTTGTGCATTAATCACCAAAAAAACCTTTT
>JAQZBX010040393.1:0-22688 GCA_029593785.1 Cabassous unicinctus | reverse complement strand
CCAATGTCTTCTTAATATCTGTAATCTCTTTAGCCATCTCATTGAATTTATTAAGGAGATTTGTTTGAACATATATGATTAGTTTTCTACCCTCCTTTATGTCATTTGCAGGCTTATCTTGTTCCTTTAACTGGGCCATATCTTCCTGCTTCTGGGTATGGATTGTAAATTTTTGTTGGTGTTTTTGCATCTGGCTTGCTAGATGCATTTATTCTGGGTGCAGTTTCTCCCTTTAGTTTAAGGCTTTCTTGTCTTTTCTTCCTTGCTCATTGTGTGGTAAAAGTCAAAGATGTAGTTGGTGTTCTAAGCTATGGAGCCTGAAGGTGGTCTTTCTGCCTCAGGAATTGGTCAAGCTTCTCCCACCTTTCTCTTCTGTCAGGGGCAGGGACAAAGCTGCAGCCATATATAATAATCCAAGTTGGGCAGGACAAGACTGACTGTAGTTGCCCAGAGAGACTGATAAGTCTTCACAACCCTTCCTCCCCTACCTTGGGTGAGGATAGAGCTATAGTTACGGGCAGCAGTCTATGCTGTGTAGGTCCAAAATGACTACAGTTGTCCAGGTAAACTGATGTAGCAACAGACCCCCTCCCTGCTAGGGTGGGAATCGACACTCTGGAATGTCCAACAATCTAATCCATGTGGGCTGAATATACCTGAAGTTGCCCTGATGATCTGAAGGAGTACTGACCCTTCTGCCCTTTAGAGGGTGGAAATGGAATCACAAAAGCCTAAGAGTTCAGGTCCCATATGCCAAAATTACCTGCCATTGCCCAGAGAGACTGAGGAAACACCAGCCCCTTCTTATCCTATTGGGTGGTGGGGGTGGTTTTATGGGCATCCAACAGTTAAGTCCCTGTAGGCTGTAAGTACCCACTATTGTCCAGAGAGACTGTGGAGACACCAGACACTTCCAATCTTATTGGGGGTGTTGTTGGATCCATGTGCATCCAACAGTCCTGTCCATGCAGGCCGAATCAGCTGCCATTGCCTGGAAAGGCTGTGGAAACACCAGTTCCTGCCTTTCCTATTTGGGGGTGAGATGGATCCACAAGTACCCACCAGTCCAGTCTGTGTGGGCCAAAAGAACCTGCAGTTACCCAGAGAGACTGGGCAAACACAGTCCATCTCTTATCTTATTGGAGATGAGGTGGAGCCACAGGTGCCCAATGGTCATGTTTTTGCAGGTCAAAAGCAGTTGCCCTGAGAGACTGAGGGAACACCAGCCCCCTCCTATCCTATGAGGGGACAGAGGTGGAGATTGACTTGAAGGCATTCAATAAACCAGTTCCTGTGCACTGAAAATGCCTGCTGTTACCCAGAGAGGCTGAGGATGTCCAGATCCTCTCTTATTCTATTGGGGTATGGAGATGAAGCCTCAGGTATATGACTATTCAGTCTGTGACAGCAGAGAGCACCTGCAGTTGCCTGGAGAGCCTAGTTCAGGTCCCACTATCTTCCTGTCTGCTTGAGGAAGAGCTGGAGCCTAGGGTAAGTCTGTAGTCTGATCTTGGTGGAAAAAAGCCAGTCCTTGCTTCACTGGATTTTCAGTCAGCTAAGCTCCCCTCATGCTGGGGATGGAGTGGTTACTGGACTTTTTTCAACATGAACAGGCTCAAACCATAGTTGTTTCTAGGATTATACTTTAGGCAGCTGAGTCCACTAATTAGGAGCTGAAGTCGGTAGATAACTGTCTCTTCCTCCATTGTTTATGGGAAATGGCATTTCTAACTACATCCATGGAATAGCTGCTGAGGTGGCTTGCGCTGCTAGAGTAGAATGGGCACCAGCCTCTGTGGCATGCCATGCAGTATCCCAGAGAGGTGGGGCAAGTCCCCACAGCTTCCTCCCTGCCAGAGGTGGGGCTGGGGTTTAGGCTAGAGCTGCAATCTGATCTGGGTGGAAAGAAGCCACTCCAGACCAGCACTCTGATTTTCAATCAGCTCCACTTCCCCTCATGATGGGAAGCAGCATTAAAATGGTGACTACCACTTCCTTCTGACTTTGACAGGCTCAAAGTTTAGCTGTTCCTAGGATTGTACTTTAGCCGGCCGAATTTACTAAACAGTAGCAGAAGTAGTTGCAACAGTGTGTCTTCCTCTCCCATTTTTTGGGAAATGGAGCTTCCACCTCCAGCCACAGAGTAGCTCCAGAGGCAGCTTGTGCCACAAGCACCAACCTCTGTGGTGTGGAGTGCTGTATTCAAGAATCCTCTCTGGAGATGGGCAGTCTCTTCCTTCCATACTTTCAAGGATGTTTCAGGATACTCTTCAACAGACAGGGGCTTTAGATAGCTCTGGGTGATTACTAACTGCCCTGTAACATGAGCTTACTCCAGGAGCTCTTTACTTTGCCACCATCTTGGTTTCCCCGTCTCTTTCTTCTTTTTTAATGTAGGCATTTAGGACTAACATTTCCCTTTCAGCACAGTGTTCTCTGCATCCCATCAGATTTGATGTGTTATGTTCTCATTTTCATTCACCTTGAGATATTTGCTGATTTCTCTTGCAATTTCTTCTTTGATCCACTGATTATTTACAAATGTTTAAATTCTTTTTTAGTGAATTTTCCAGTTATCCATCCAATACTAACTTTTAGCTCCATTCTGTTGTTGTCAGAGTACATGCTTCCTATAGTTCCATTCTTTCTACTTTCATTGAAACTTTATCTATGCCTTAACATGTTTTCCATAAGCACTTAAGGATAATGTATATCTTGACATTTGAGGGTGAAATACTCTATACATTTCTGTTAGGTCTAGTTCTTTTTATCATATTATTCTTGGTTTCTGTTTCTTATTGATCCACTGTCTAGATGTTTTATATATTGCTGAGAGTGGTGTTCTGAAGACCTCCACTATTATTGTAAATGCTTCTATTTCTCCCCTCAGTTTTGCCAGAGTTTGCCTCATATATTTTGGGGCATGCTGGTTAGGTGCATAAACATATATAATTGTTATTTATTCTTGGTAGAGTGCCCCATTTCTTAATATGTAGTGTCCTTTGTCTCATCTATCAGTTTTGCATTTAAAGTCTACTTTGCCTGATATTAGTATAGCTCCCCTGTGTCTTTTTTGGCTACTGTTTGCATAGAAAATCATTTTCTAAACTTTTCCTTGCAAACTATTCATTTCCTTGGGTCTAAAGTGTGTCTCTTGTAATCAGCATATAGATGATTATATATCCATTCTGCAATCTGTGTCTCTTAATTGAGGAGTTTAACCCATTAACTTTCAATATTATTACTGGAAAGGTCATACTTATATGAACCATTTTATCTTTAGGCTTTTAGATGCCATAGTTTATTTTTGTATTTCTTTTTACCCATTTAGTTACCTTGCTGATAATCTTCCTTTCTACACTCTCCTCCAAACCTCTGTCTTATTTTTCATTTCTGCCTGAAGAACCCCTTTTAGTATTTCTTACAGGGCAGGACTCTTGTTGATGAATCTTCTCAATTTCTTATTATCTGTGAATATTTTAATCTCTCCCTCATTTTGGAAAGACAATTTTGCTGGATACAGAATTCCTGGCTGGCAGTTTTTTATCTTTCAATACCTTAAATATGCCCATTTCAGTCCCTTTTTGCCTCCATGGCATCAGATAAGAAGTCAATATTTAATCTTATTGAGCATCCCTTGTATGTGATAGATTGCTTTTTTCTTGCTGCTTTTGGAACTCTCTTGAACTTTGACATTTGACAATCTGATTAGTATGTGTTTGGGAGTAGTTCTCTTGGGATTTACTTTGTTTGGAGTACACAGCACTTCCTGAACACAGACATGAATTTTCCTCATAAAAATTGGGACACTTTCAACAATTATTTCCTCAATCTCTCCTTTCATCCCATTTCCTTCTCTTCTCCCTCTGGGACACCCGTGGTGCATATGTTTGTGTGTTTCATGCTGTCATTCAACTTCCTGAGACCCTGTTTAATTTTTTCCATTTCCCCCCTCTATCTGATCTTCTATATGCACAATATCAGATGTTCTTTCTTCCACTTCATTAATTCTTTCTTCTGCCTGTTTAAGTCTACTGTTGTGTGCTTCTAGTATACTTCTCACTTCTTCTCTTGTGCCTTTCATTACCATAATATTTGTTCTTTTTTCCATGTATGGTTACAATTTCTTTTCTACACTTACCCAGTGCATCATTTATATCCTTTAACTCTTCCTTCATCTCTTTGAATTGATTTTGAAATTTGAAGGTTTGTTTGAACATTTTTAATTAGTTGTTCCAAATTCTACATCTTCTCTGGCTTTTTAATTTGTTCCTTTTACTGTGCCATATCTTCCTGTTCCTTAGTATGCCATGTAATTTATTTGCCTATGCTTAGGCATCTGTTTATATTGATGAGTTTACTCTGTTGGTCAGTTTCTCTTCCTTGCCAAATGTTTTATTATTGTTTGGCTTTGTGTAAATTCTCTTCTCTGATGCTTGGTTCAGCTTATTGTAAGTTTTAGAATTTTTCATGTTTAAATGATACAAACCAGGCCTGGAATGTATGAAAGGGCACAGACCAGTTCTTCTGAGCCAGATCTTCTCTCTTAGTATCCCCAACCTGCTACTTCTTGGATATTGACCTACCTCATTCTCCCCAGCTTGCTCTTTGCTGGATGCTGTACTATGGTCCCCTGGCCTTGGGAGTACATGCGCTGCTAACTCACTTCCCCCTGTGCCCACCTGTGGGTCCCTATGCAAGTAAATCCTCCTGCACTGGCCACCCACAATGCTCATTCTGCACCCTGTCATGTCTCCTCCACCCAGAAAGTCCTCATCTGGCCACTGACACTACTCACTCTTTGGCCCCACCACTCACCCTTTGGCTCCACCACTTCTCTGGCCTTGATGGGGCCCCTGAACTGCTTGCCCTGTGGCCCTGCTACTTCCCTTTTATTGAGTGAGTCCTACCCCCCTTGACAGCCATCCTGCTGCTCACCCCAAGGCCTCGCCACTTCCCAAGTGTCTGGCTATTTCCACATCACTAGCAGCCCACACTGCTATCTCTGCACCCCTTCTGCTTTCACTATTCCCAGTAAGCCTACCTGTCTTCTTGCCTTTTGTGGAGTACAAGTGAACCTTGCTGCTCCCTACTCTATCATCTTGGTTCTACTTATAATTATTGATTTAAGATTGTGCAAAAGCATTATTTTTTATAAAAGCATATATTTGACAGTTTGTCCATTGAGACATTTTTGATGTCTCCAATTTTCACTCCCATAAATAACAATTCTGTAAACAACTTTACAATGATTTTCAAAGTGCAATATTTTTCTAGTACTAGGATTTCATTGTTATGTATAAATAGGCATAAACTTATTTTTTCTATGTTGTTGTAACTTTGATTAACTATATTTTATTACAGAATATTAGTGATTATGCATAAATATTCAGGATAAGCAAAAGAATGAGAGCAGTAAAACAAAAATCTTTCTCCCAGTCATTTGAATCAATAATCCTTCTCTACACATATCTCTTTTATTTCTTGAAATCCTTCCAGAATTTTGTTTGTAATTATGTTTGCATGTGTGTGGACCTGTATGTCTTCTGTCTTCCTTTATATCAGCAAGGCCAATATTTCAAAGTTGATGATTGTACGAAACAAAACAATATGACTATAGATAATATGTTTTCCTGTGATAATTCTTAGCATCTCTCTATGTTAGTATGGATACAATTATAAAGTTATCATTTTGATTAAGTTGTATTAACAACATAATTTAAATTTTATGCATTTAATTTCTGAATATATATGTTTCTGAGAATCATTTGTGTGTTCATCTTTTTGAATCTTGTTAATTTACCTAGGATGGGTGTTAATCTAACAACATAGTTATTGCATATCATAGTAAAATTTCAGCTACTAAGACCAGGTGTTCTAGGTTCAAATCTGAACTTCACTATTTACTATGTGCAATATTGTTTATTAGACTTAATGATTGGTACTATGTGTTTACATTTTTTAAATTTCTGTGTAATATAAAATACTATGTAAGTGTCAGCCTTCTGTTTTTTTGCTACTATTAAAATTTGGTATTTCTATGTATTTTTATTTCTTTTAAGATTTTTTCATTGTTTCTTTCTTTTGTGTACAATGATAATTCCTTCTATATGATCCCCCAGTGTCTTATTTTTTTTTCACTTTATTTATAAAGAAACTTTAGGTTACAGGAAAGTCACCTACATAATAGGTGATTCCCCTATATCCCAGCCCCTCCCCTTCTCACATATTTTCTTATTGATAACTTCTTACATGAATATGGTACATTTGTTATAATTGATGAACAAATATTGGGCATTGCTACTAACTATGATCAATGTTTTACATTATGGTTTACATTTTGTAACATACACTTTTATAGGTTTTGACAAAATTTATAATGGCCTGTATCCATCAGTTCAAGATCATGTAGAACAATTCCAATGCCCTAAAAATGCCCTATGTTCTATCCATTATATTCTTCCCTCCTACTCCCCTCAGAACCTATGGAAACCACTTAGTTTAAATTTTTGAAGAATAAGGTTCATAGTTATATGCATTAATATTGAGGGTTTGATATATTGGTCTGCTTTCTTTTATTAGACACTGCATATGTTCTCAAGGCTTTCTTGCCTATCTAATTCAGAACATAACAGAATTCCCCAGGATGGGAGTTTAACATTTTCTTGTTTATTGTTTGGGTCTCCATTCACTGAGTTAACACACACTGACAAAATGTGCATTTTCATATTCCAGAGAAACATGCCCCAGGTGCACCATATCCCACATTTTCCCCCATCCCAAATGTCTTGCATCAGTACCCTTCACCTGCCATATTTGCCAAAAGAACATTCCCATCATGGTAGTTTAGCATTTGGTGCTCTCACATCCTCTCTTGAGAAAAGACTCTGAAAGATAGTGATAGAAGGATACTTACTTTCCATGATGAAAGGCATATATGAGCAACTCACGGCAAATATTATACTCAATAGTGAAAGACTGAAAGCTTTCCCACTGAGATCAAGAACAAGATAAGCATGTTCACTGTAACCACTATTGTTCAATATTGTGGTAAAGGCTATAGCTAGGGAAATTAGGCAAGAAAAAGAAATAAAATACATCCATATAGAAAAGAAAGACATAAAACTTTTGATATTCACAGATGATATGATTCTATATCGACAAAGCTCCAAAAAAACCTACAACAAAACTACTAGATCTAATATCTGAATTCAGTAAAGTGACAGCGTACAAGGTAATACTAAAAAATCAGTATCGTTTCTATACATTAGTAGTGAGAAATATGAGGATGAAGTCAGGAAAAATTCTATTTATAATAGCAACAAAAAAAATCAATTACTTAGGAATCAATTTAACTAAAGATGTAAAAGACTGTATGCAGAAAACTACAAAACATTGTTAAAAGAAATCAAAGATGACCTAAATATATGGAAGGACATTCCACGTTCATGGGTGAAAGACTAAATATTTCTAAGATGTGAAGTCTACCCAAATCGATTTACAGATTCAATGCAATTCCAGAAAAAAATTCAAAAAGCTTTTTTTACAGAAATGGAAATATTATTTGGAAGAGTAAATTGATCATAACATCTTAAAAAAAAAGAATAAAGTTTGAGGATTCTCACTTCCTGACTTTAAATCATATTATTTAGCCTTAGTGATGAAAGCAGCATGGTGCTGGCATAAAAATAGACGTATAGAACAATGGGAACAAATTGAAAGTTCAGAAATTTTCCCTCACAACTATTGTCAAGTGATATTTGACAAATCAGTTAAGTATACCCAGCCGGTTCAGGTGAGTCTATTCGACAAATGGTGCTGTGAGACCTAAATATCCATAACTAAAAGAAAGAAAGACGGCCTCTGTCTCACACTTTATATAAAAATCAACTCAATGTGGATCAAAGCCCTATGTATAAAAGGTAGATTTTTAAAAATCTTTTAAGAAAATGTAGGGAAAGTTCTTCAAGATCTTGTTGTAGGTGGTGGTTTTTTAAACTTTATACCCAAAGCATGGGTTAGGAAAGAAAAAATGGATAGATGGACCTTCTCAAAATTAAATACTTTTGTGCTTCAAAACACTTTGTCAAGAGGGTGAAAAATCAGCCTAGTCAATCAGAAAAAAATATTTGTAAACCATGTATCAGATAACATATGGACAAATCACTTAAATAGACATTTTCCAAAGAGTAAATACAATGTCCAGAAAACACATGAAAAGATGTTCAACATCACTAGCTGTTGGAGAAAAGCAAATCAAAACTACAATGAGATATCATTTCAAACTTGATAGAATGGCCATTCATAAAAATTAAAATCAAATAAAAAAAACCAGAAAGTAGCAAGTACTGGAAATGATGTGGAGAAATAGGATCACTCCTTCACTATTGGTGGAATGGTAGAATGGTGTTTCCTCTGTGGAAAATAATTTGGCAACTCCCCAGGCAGCTAAATATGGAACTGCCAAGTAATTGGCAATTCCACTACTAGGAATATATTCAGACACATTGATATTTATTTTTAAAAAAACAATTGCACAAACTGACATTTGTACACTGGTGTTCATAGTGGTTTTATTCACAATTTCTACAAGATAGAAACAACCCCAGTATCTATCCACTGATGAATGGATTAAAAAAAAAAAGGGGTATATACATATTCTGGAGTATTATTCAGTTGTAAGAAGAAATAAAATTGCAACATATATGACAACATGGATGAGCCTTGAAGACATTATATTGATTGAAATAAGCCTGAGAGAAAAAAAAAGTATTGTATGACCTCAGTATAATGAACGAAATGTAATGAGTAAACTCATGTTTTTAAAAATCTAGAGTATAAGTTACAAGGGTATAGTATGAAGGATGAGAACTGGGATCTGATGAATAATGTATATGGAATTTTTAATAAGATTGATTGCAAATGTTAGGAAAAGATAGAGTTGATAGTAACATATTGTGAGTATAACTAACACTGCTGATCTATAAATGTGAATGGGCTGAAAGGGTATTCTTGGGACCTAAATGTCAATGGAAATGAAATTAGAGGATAATCTTGGGATTGTAAAACATAGTGAATTCGGTGGTGGATAAGGACTGTGGTTAACAGTACAAATACCATAATGTTCATCTATGAGCTAGAACAAATGTATGCCACTTTTACAAGGCCTTAAGAATATGATGATAGATGGGAAAATATAACCAATACAATCTATGGACTATAGGTTTTATTTTTGCATCAATGGAAAAAGGGTATTATATCGATTACAAGGGTCAACAATAAGGGGGTATAAGAAGTAATGTAAACATACTAAAATGGACAAAGGTAATGACAACACAACTCTGTGATGAAACTGAGAGCCTATGAGTACACACTGTGGATGGACTGTACCAAGCATGGGACTGTAAAACATAGTGAAACCGTGGTAGATGAGGTACTATGTTCAACAACAATTATATGAAAATGTTCTTACATGAATTATAACTAATGTACAATAATAATACATGGTATTAATAATAAGGTGATTTATTAGGAAAATAAACCTAATGGAAGATACAGACAATAGTTAGTAATATTTGAATGTTCTTTATCAATTTTAACAAATGTCCCAAAACAAAGCAAGGTGTTGGTGGTGGGGTGGTGTATGGGAATCCCGTATGTTATTCATGGTTGTTTTATAAGCCTGTTTTTAAAAAAAGTAAGTATCCTCAGAGTCAAAAGCCAAATAAGCCAGATTATGAAATTTTCATGATTCTATTGTCAAAGGAGGAAAATGAGGTACAGAAATATGAGAACAGGTTTTATTAAGATTTATTCCATTTTTAAAACAAAAACCATTAAGAATTGTTTAATTTTACCTGCCATTTTTAAGGAAATTTGTCTAACAGAATTTGAAATTATCTGTACTCACAGACCTACTTTTTTAAGATACAGAACTCCACTGAGGAGATCTGTCTTTCTGCTCCTTCCCTGCATATGGAAACTAAGTGGATTCTTTCTGGCACCAAAAAAATTTAAACCTGAAACTGCATGCATCCCAATATGATGCATCCTTGTCTTCAGACTAGTCATGTCCTTTCTTGTTTTTCTCTTTTTTTTTAATGAGAGAAGTTGTGAGATTACAGTGAATTCTTGGAGAAATTGAGAGTAATTATATTTACACCCTCCCTGCATGTCCATTATCAAGACCTTGCATTAGTGTGGTACATTTGTTACAATTGGTAAAAGAAAAAAATTATAATTTTACTATTAACTATAGCCCATGATTTTTAATAGGGTTAGTCACTTTCTTCCTTAATGAGGTATCAGAGGTGTGCTTCCAAATCTCCAGTGGGTTACATCAACATGTTCAGAGTACAAAACTTGCTAGTCTAAGATATCTCTTGATCTTGGACAAGTTAAGTTACATCTACACCTCAATACCACTATTTTAAAAAAGCAGTAGTCTCAAGAAAAATATCTTGCTTCTGCTTGACAGTGTCATTTTTGTGTTTCTCAAACATACAATATCATAATTCCTTTCAAACAATTGTAAATACTCATTGAATTCTTTAAAAATGTCTCACAATTTAGTGAAAGAAAAATACTTAATGTGAGATACTTCCATGAGTTTTCAGTGTGAGAAATTTTAACTCAGACATACCAGAAATTCACAAACAAGTTTCATCAATGCCATTATCACAAAACACTAAATCTGGAATTCTTTAAAAAGTGGATATTCATGGGTCTTTTTTGAGAAGTCCAAATTAAACAATTTCCTTCCCTCATTCTTTCCTTCTTCTCTCTGTTTTTAACCCATATGCTGAGCCTTGAAAGGAAAAGTGGACATTTGAAAAAATATATCATAAATATAATGAATTGGTTCCTTGGGTTTTAAAATTCAATACCTGAGATACTCACTTGGGTTTCAAGTACTCTAACCCTGTAACATCATCTTCCTTTCTACTTATCCTCCTAGTGTTTCTGCTAATGCAAATGTCATTCATAAAAACATGTAGACAGGCTCATTCTATGATATTTTCACATTTCATAGCCGCTGAAAGCCCTCTCTTCTGTTAAAACTTCCACACTCCATTTCTCCCTGTGGAGATAGTACCCCTTTAACACATCATCTCCTCAGAAAATCTTCCCAGAGTTCACAGTCAAATAACTCTCAATCAGAATTCCACAGTTCAACTACACACAGAGATACACACATTCAATTAAATGATATAATCCTGAATTATATACTTCTCTCGTTTTTGCTTTAACATCTTTTTTTTTCACCTGATCATATAATATATCTTGAAATAAGCAAGACAAGTTATGTTTGTTCAGTTTTGCATACTTCATGCTAAACTGGCAAGTAGAGTTTGGCAGAGAACCCTCATGGAGTTTTCAGGTCCAGGCCCCACACTTTCATGTTCCATGACAATCTCCTGCTGACACCACTCAACACTGATGTGCAGATCCCCACACCAGCAATAAAGAATTCATAAAAAGTGGCAAGGAATGGACTTAAGTCTTGGATCATAAAACAACTTTTCTCATAAGAAAACTAATATAAGGAAAAAAAAATCCTTGTAGCACTATAGTTAAAATTTAGGCATGGGCATAATATTCTCCAAAATCTTTTGTATCTTTCACACTTTATGTAATTAAGAATGAAAATGACCTGTATCTGTCATTGCGGTGTCATTCAGGACAATTCCAACGTCCAAAAATTGCCCCCATATTATACTTATTTTTCCATCTCACTCTCCTCAGGACCTATGGTGCCCATCATTATGTATCTTGTCAAAACTTACAAAATTGTGGGGGAGGGAGATTAAACTATAATGTAAACTATAATCCACACTTAGTGGCAATGCTCCAATATGGGTACATCTATTATAACAAATCTACCATACTAATGAACGATGTTGTTAATGAGGGAAAGTGTGGGAGGGGTAGGGAGTGGGGCATATGGGAATTCCCTAAGTTTTTTATGCAACATTTCTGTAACCTAAATATCTTGTTTTAAAAAAGAAGAAAAAAATTATATTAAAAAAAGTATGCGAAGGTGGCTGTTCAGAACTGTAGAAGAGTTAAAAGAAAAGCATAAAATATCATTTAAAAAACAAAATCCAGAAGTAAATTTTTTGAAACATGTACTCAATTTCTACAAATTCTAGGAATTCACAATAATCACAGATATGCTATTGAAAATTTTGAAATAGAATAATACCATAGAATGGAAGCTATGATTACAGGGGATTTATTTTTATTTTTTTGTTGCTAACTAGAATATTACTTGACACAGAATAAGGTAGTCAATAAATATTATGTCAAGTGAATAGAATTTTTAGTAAAAAATGCTTCTGTGTGAAACCTGGTGCCAGGTGACTGTGTCAGAGACTGCTAGATATCCATGAAAATGCACACTTCTCCAAGGAATTATAGCAGAGGTTTACGTGGGTTCATTGCCTTCAAATTCAATGTTGTGAGACTTGATGGTCTATGCAAACCATATTATTAATGGAAAAAACCCTCAAAATACACCTGGTAATCGACTGCCAACAGGCTCTGACACAAGCATTTAGAACCAGGAACATCCAAACCCATTTTTTAATATGTGTTTTCATAAGAGACTTTGTGAGATTACAAAACCATCATGTATAATGTGCAGAATTACCATTCATCACCTCTTCACTAGCACCTTACATTGTTATGGCACATTTGTTACAGATTATTAAAGAACATCATCAGACTATTACCACTAAATATGGTCCATAGTTTGCACTTCGTATATTTTTTCACATACACTCCTTATTATCACTATGTATTAAAGTTGTACAGTTGGTATAGTTTATGAGAGAACACTCTCATATTTGTACCATTAATCACACAGTTAATCTTCCACTTCATGGTTCACTGTGTTATACAGTCCCATGTCTTGTACAGTCTATCCAAAGTGTACACTGAGCTTCTCTCACTTTCAACACAGGAAATAACCCAAGTGTCTATCAAATGATGAATGGCTAAACAAAATGTGGTATATACATACATTAGAATACTATACTGTTGTAAGAAAAATGAATTGGGACACATATGATAACATGTATGAGCCTTGAGAACATTATGATATATGAAATAAGCCAGAAACAAAGGGACAAATACTGTATGATCTCACTAAAATGAACTAAACAAAGGCCATTTTTAACAAAAATTCTAGGCCCCTCGTGCAGCTAGATGCAGTTTTGTGACTAGGTTTTTGTAAATTGGCTGTAGACAGAAAGATATGTGTCAGTTCCACGCTGAAATCTAAAATGTTAAATGTGTACTTCTCCAATTTTATTTCTTCTTTTTCCCACCTGAACCTGGCTGGTGGTGTCACTATTGTAGATAAGAGGGTTCTATTGCATTACTTTACAAATGGTGGTGTATATTTGAAAAACCCAGCACTAAAATTCAAATATTGTTTATGAATTCTGGGGTGGAGCCCAGAATTTTGCATTTCTAACAAGCTCCCAGATGATGCCAACGACATTAACATATTGATGACATGTTGAGTATGAAAGCATGAGGTGGGCCTAGAAAAGATGAGAAAAGAACCTGAGTCCAAGAATGAGGAAGAGGAGATGCACTGTCTTGTCAACCTGGGCCATTTTTTAGGGTCTGTCACATCAAGAAGAATAAGCCTCCTATATGTTAAATAGCTGTATCATTGTATTTCTTTTTTATAGAATCCTACTATTACTCTAATATAATATATAACTCAAATATATATGACACTACTGTCCTCTTTATGTAATAACAGTATATTCCTATGAGGGTACTTGGGTTTCTATCATTATATGTCACATATAAAGATGAAATTCCTTCCTGAAAAAATTTGTATATTTTCCACCAATGATAAAGTTTTATTTACATAAGAATATATATCATTGGAATTAGTAGCTAATCATAGAATATATATCAGGAGAAAAGATTGGAAATTCCCTCCTCCATCATGAAAGAACTTCAGATAACGGATTTATCTTTAGATATGTAGGACAGTTTGAAATCTGTTAATGTCCAGACATGGACTTCCCTGAATGGCCTAGCTCATTTTTACCAAATAAAAATGGCCTGGAACATAAATCAGAACATGTGTACTAATTTGCTGGGAAAATACAATTAGAGAAGTGGTCTAAATATGTACAGTATTACTTATCTATTGCTGTATAGCAAATTATCATAAATTTAGCAGCTTAAAACACATCTC
The DNA here is from genome assembly GCA_029593785.1 of Cabassous unicinctus. Taxonomy (NCBI): domain Eukaryota; kingdom Metazoa; phylum Chordata; class Mammalia; order Cingulata; family Chlamyphoridae; genus Cabassous; species Cabassous unicinctus. The sequence continues at coordinate 8,464 of JAQZBX010040393.1, read as the reverse complement.
ATATTATCTTACAGTTTCTGTGGGTCAGGCATGTGGGAACATCTAGCTCCATGAAGCACTGGGTGCTTCTGTGTTGTGTCACAAGGCTGCAATCAAGGTGTCAGCCAGGGCTGTGATCACATCTCAAGGTTCACTTGGAGAAGGATCTGCTCTCAAACTCTTGTGGTTGCTGGCAGAATTCAGTTCATTGCAAGTTGTTGGACTGATGGAGTCAGTTCCTGCTGGGTGTTGGCTAGAGGCTCCCCTCAGTTCTTTGTTTTATGGGCATCCTTCCCCTGGACAGTTCACAGCCTGGAAGTTTGCTTCATCAAAGCCAAAAAAGTGAATCTATGACCAAGATGGAAATCCATATATTTATGTATTCTTTTGGTTAGTAAGAAAACACGTATTTCATCCACACTCAAGGGAAGGGGATGACACAGGTATGAGTACCATGGGAAGGAATAATTTAAAACATTTTAGAGTCTCTTCATGCTCACTCTAGTCAGTATATGACTTTCAATGAGAAGTTCTCATAAAATGAAAATTGTCATAAGTTTTCTATGCTTAGGATAGAATCATCAATAGATGATCTCACAACATTTCAGTGATTATTGGGGCCTAGGGAATCATAATTGACTAGGCCAGAGAGTTCATCCACTCCCAGCACTTTACCTTAAGATTTTAGTCTCATGCTTCATTTTCAGTTTTCTTTGTTCCTGAGCAGTTTCATTATGTAAATGCTTTTTTTCTGCACTTCGTTTTAATTTCTAAAGTACTGAATATTTTCGTTAATTTTTAATATTAAATAGAACTATTTAACTATTTTATCTGAAAAAAATCTCATGAATCCCAATTTTAACGAGAATGATTTATAATATAATGCTATTAATATATCTGTTTAAACATAAAAATTTTATAAGTGCAATTGTAGTACATATGGAAACGTAAAACTAAAATAAACATTCAAACATAACTCCAATGCTACTATTAACATTTAAATTAGCAATATAATTTAACATGACTATTAATGTGGTTATATTATGGTATGATTGACACTTGTGAATATTACACAGAGATGTAGCAAAGGTAATTTTGAGTTTGGCACATCAATGTTAGTACAAATTTTTTCTAGTGAAACTGATGTAAACCATTATCATGCACCAAAAAACTATTTGATACCCACTTGATACAAATGTTTTTCTCACTGTGGGGTTTGAAATTATATATACCATATATATATATATATGTGTATATATATATATACATATATATATATATATGTTCTTAAAGTTAAGTCAGTCCAGTGTTTTGTATTGTAAGTAGCCTTTTTTGATGAGGCTACTTTAGTTAAGGTGTAACCCACCCCATTCAGGATAGGTCTTAATCCTCTTACAGGTATCCATTACAAACTTGGTGAATAAACACATAGAGAGAGAAAGTGATCGAATCAAGAAGCTGAAGGCAATGAAACATGGAAGAAAATGGGTAGACAAGCAGATACTGCCATGTGCCTTGCCAGGGGTTAGAGGACCCAAGGACTGCTGGCAGCCAGTCTTTGGGAAAAAAGCATTGCTTAGATGGCACCTTGTTTTGGGTACTTTTTTCAACCTCAAAACCAAAGCTAATAATTTACCATTGTTAAAGGCCAAACCATTTTGTGGTATCTGCTTTTAGCAGCCTAGCGAACTAAAACACTCACAAAGTTCTTGCCTGCTTACTTAAGATATCCCAACACAGTGTAGCAATGGTATTGTAGCCTTATTAGCAATATTCTCTGGCAATGAAATTATTGCCAAATATCACTACATCTAGATGTAAGCTGGGCAGATGACCCAGAATGTGCTCATATATGTTTTATCATCCAAAAGAAAACATGAATGAAGCATTTTTATAGAAACCAATAGGCCCATTGTTAGGATCTGTTGTTAATTTTTCAAATTTTAAATATTCTATCATGACAACCATCATAATTACATAATGAGATTCTGCTATTTTTCTATCACTCTTCAAATGACTTGAGAAACATTACTTTAAAAATAGGCAAAATCGCTTTGTTGGATTTTACATTCTAGTGGGACAGACTAGAAAGGAATATTTATGTAAATAAAATAGTAGGTTATAAGATGATAAGTTATATTCAAAAGAAAGTAAAGTAGCATAAAGGGTTTGGAGATCTATGAGGATGCTGTAATAAACATGGTGATTTTTGAGACCTTAGTGCAGGGAGACTTATTGCAGTGTCTTAAGGAGATGAAGCTATGAGCCAAAATCAGTCCTGGAAGTGTGGTTTAAGCAGAAGAAACAGCTGGAGCAAGATCTTTAAGGTTTAAACCAACCCAGTGTGGTCAAGGAAGACCAAAAATCCACTGTGGCTAGAGACCAAGGGTATGTGTAGCAAAGAGGCCAATGAAGCAATAGATGGTCAAATCATTGTAAAGATTTTGACTTTTATTCTTAATGAAATGGAGCCACTGCAGAGTTTTATGCAGAGGAGGGGCATGATTTTAAAGAAGTTAATAAGGAGCCTATGGCTACTGTGTTTAGAATAGATTAGGCAAGGAAAAAAGCAGGAAGAATTATGAGAATCTATTATTGCCATCAAAGTAAAAGATGATGGCAGCTTAGATAAAAATGGTAGGGGAATTAACTCAAAAATGTATCAGATTCTGGATATAGATTAAAGGCCAAATCTTTTTTTCTATGTTAGATGTGAATTGTGATATCACCACTAATTTTTTTACTCTAATGTTTTCAGTCTGGGCAATTGGAAGGATGAATTTGTCTAAGGAAGGCTGCATATAGAGCATAATTGGAATAAAAACAATGATTTATTAATTGTGAAAATTCCTATTAGAGATAGAGTGTAAGATATAATATCAAGAATTCTAATCATTCTTTTACTCAGGTGAAAGATCTGGGCTGATACATAAATTGAGTGTCAGTAACATAGGGATAATATTTAAAGTCACAAAATCCTTCATTTGAGTTTGATAATTTTAATATAACAGTTGGAATGGAATTGCTTCTCTGGACTTTGATGTAATATACACATGAGTGTCTAGAGGAATCTCATCTAACCTTGATCAATAGGGGATTAAAGCATTCCTGATCATCAAAGTCCTTCCAGAAATGTTTATTTACTAGAAAAGTTTCATAAAATATCATCTCCTTTCCATTACCATTTCTCCTTTCCACATTTCTCTTTTCTCCAATCCATAAACTTCACTTTGCTCTATACATCAATACTAAAATATACCAAAAGGCAGTAATGTCAAATCTGTGGCAAGTAAAGGGGTTTGTTGATATTTTAAATAACAAAACAGGAAAAACTTACCACTTTATCAATAGGACTTTCAGTTTCAACTATTTTCCAATCAAGAATATGGTTTTTATGTAAATCTTCCAAAATATTTTATAACTTTATTTCAAAATCAAAAATAAAATAACAGGAAAAATGCCCCTTAAAAAGTTATGGAAGCATTACATCAAAAAAGTTATGTCCAGGCACTTTTATCCATCAAATCCTAAAAACAAACTTAACTGTTCCTCCAGGGTTTAGAAACATACACAGATGAACACAGATTAGTCAAATGACAGTCACGCTCTCCTTGTTAATGAATAAAATGAACAAGAGAAAAAATGCTTAATCATATTCATATCTCATAAACCTAAACCCCATATTATTTTTTACCTTTAGCATTAATATATTACCTTCTTTGCTTTTGCAACAAATATATTACAATATAGTTGTTAATTATAGTCTACAAATTACATTAGTTTTATTTTTCCTAGAATCACCATTCTTACCACCTTGTAGTAGAAGATTCCTATATTTATATTATAAAGCCCATCCTTATCTACCACCCAAATCACTATTATACATTACTAATATATTATGCTCCAGCTGTCCTCCAACTAATATTAACCTCCCTAAAATTACAAACTTCTATTATCAGTGTTTGCAGACACATCAGTGGTGTTATTCTCAAGGAGTAACGCTCATGCAGAACTTCTAAATTGGCATTAGATGGCTTTATCTCCCATAATCTAGAGTTCAGTCCTCAGATCCTAAGGAAAAAATCTTCATCATTTTGCTTCTCAGAGATGAGCTTTTATTTCACACTCCTTCGCGGTCTGGCTGTTATTGCCAAAACTCATTAGCTAACAATACATGAACCAAAAGGTTAAATTCAATGAGGTGTCATAAAAAGTACAAATCTAAAATGTAAAATACTTATCCTGACTATTGGGCAATAACTTTCTATCAAGGGAGATTTGGCTCTACAGGAATCCCAATTATTCCATGAAGTTTCCTAGATAATGGCAGAATTTGACTAAGCAATATTGGCTATGGCCTCAAGTAGCTTTGGCACAAAACTTCCCTCTGAACATATAAGTGTATCTGTCAGTCACACTCTCCTGGGTTTTGTAAAAAACAATCAAAGAACTGTGTCCCTGCATAAATATTGTGCCCAATATCTAGTGAGAAATTTTGATTCCTTGACTTACTCTGCTCTGTGACCACTTCCCTTTTCTTTTTTCTTTGGATGGATTAAAATTGTATATTTGAATGTACTCTAAAGTCTTTTACTTTTTTTGTCAACTGTTGCATGTTTCATTATATAATATCTTATCCATGAAATGTCAATTTTTATAACATAAATCCCCCAGTATTATAAAATTGTCATCAATTCACCAACGAAAATTTTTGGGCAGTCTCCAATGACAAATTATCAAAAAACTCTATAAAATTTAATATTTTGAGAGAATAATGACCAAGATGATGAAAAAATATATTGAAGTACATTGAGAAATATTATGACTTAATTAAATAAACAGGTTTATGTTAAGAAGAATTGTCCTTATTAACAAAATTATCAATATTCTCACTAAACAATTTCAAGAGGAAGATAAAGGGACATATTACACACATGGAAAAAAGTGACCAAGTTTCAATTAGGGGCCTTTTTACCTGATATGTATGGCTCTTTGATCTCATAGGTTTCTGGGAGTGACCTGAAGCTGAAATTGAGCTAGAAGATATGATCTAGATTCAATATTGTCAGAAATGAATTGTTAACAAAATGGATCAGTCATCAATCAGGGAAAAATTATTAGACTTGGATAAGAAATGTGCAGAAGAAAAACATAAACTAGAAATACACAAGGAGGGAAGTAAAGCTCTAGATATAACAGGTTCTGGCTGAGAAGTTTCAATTCAGAGTATAGGAGAGAGGAGAAGGTTTGAGCTCCCAATCTTGTAGCACTTGATATGCTGTTATCTTTGTAACTTCATCTCAATTCCCCAACAATCCTACTGAGAGAGGATTATATGGTCTAAATCAGGATGAGCATATTTTCTCTTCTTTATCAATCAATTTTATTAAAACACAGAATATGCAGGTGGAGTCTTCCTTTCTGTTGCCTCTACTCATATTTTCTTGCACCGCAATTTTTCATGGCATTTTTAATTTCTGAATTTCTCAAAGTGTAAACCAGAGGGTTGAACAAGGGTGTCACAATAGCGTAAAACACAGTCACCACCTTGTCCACTGGAAATGTGGTTGGAGGGCGAGTGTATGTGAATATACAAGGAACAAATGTTAAGATGACTGTTATAATGTGGGAGGTGCAGGTGGAGAGGGCTTTCTTTCTTCCTTCTGCACTCTGGTTACTCAGAGAATGTAAGATTAAAATAGAAAACATGATCAGGTTTATGAAACTCACCATGCATATAGCCCCACTATTAAAGATGATGAAATAAGTATCCATGCAGGCAAGTTTCAACAGTGGTGGCATTTCACAGAGATACTGATCAATAACATTAGGGTCACAGAAGGGTAATTTCAAAACCAAGATTATCTGTGCTGAAGAATGAATGCAAGATCCCACCCAGGCCAGTTTTACCAGTGTACCACAGACATGGTTGGTGGCTCATGATGGTTGTGTATCACAGTGATTTACAAAAAGCCACATAGTGATCAAATGACATGAGGATAAGAACTAAAATCTCCATGCACCCAAAGAAGTGAATTGTAAAGATCTGGACCATGCATTCATTATAGGAAATCATTTTCTTCTCTGTCAGCACATCTATAATCAACCTGGGTGCCATGGATGTGGAGATACAGGTATCAGCAGAGGTAAGTAGAAAAGGAAGAAGAACATGGGGCTCCCAAACATCCGACTATATTTGATGGTCATCACAATAAGTAAATTTGCCAAAAGAGTTGCAAGGTAGAGAAACAAGATCCCAAACACTACTTTTTCCTTAAGAACATCCTAAGTTAACCCAAGCAGAATGAACTCGTTCACACTGTTATTCATGCCCATGGTTGGTGTAGATAAAGAAAGGATACAGCTGAGAAATATTTCATCTGCAAAAAAAAAAAAGGAGATATGATTTGACAAGAACAACATACTTGGACTCTTTCTATCTTCAACTTTTGGCTCATGGTAGTCAAAATTTTACCTTCGATATAAGTCAGGATAATGATTGTGAATGATGATGAGATGTTTAAATATATCACTGAAGTTGGCATTATAAAGGGAAATTACATGCATGTGAAATCTTCTATTTTGCAAGACACTGAGTTTCACTTCTTACTGATCCATCCTGGTGTTCCACTTCTTACATCTCTATAACCTGAATTACGTCTTTACTCACATTTGATTCCCCTTAATATATCTGCAACAGATTTTGCTTTCTTTCAATATTTTTCCTTTTTAAACAAATTGTAAAAATGTATAATTGAATTTCCCCAAAGATATTTGCCTGTTTTAATATATTTCTTATACATATAGATGTATATCTATATAAATGCACCCATCCTGTATTTTATACATACATGTTAATATTCATTTTATTTGTAAAACTCTTTTTTTTGCATATAACTAAAAATCAATAACACAATTATTTTAGCAGTTGTAAGTTAACATGAAAACATTTCATACAATCATTTTACCATCTATTATTATTCATTTAACATGTTTTCAAATTTTCACTCATAAATATTTTGAAATGAATTTCCCATTTATATAATTTACCATATTTTTAAAAATTTCATCAAAATAAATCTCCATGGGACTGCTGAGACAAAAGATATGAATAATTGCAATATAATTTAAAACTATTGACAATTAGTCTTTCAATTTGCTTTTCTCAATATTTATTTAAAAATATTTTAATTATATGAATTAACATATTTCCATAATAAATATCAAAATTTACAGTAAGCCAAAGGATGAAAAATAAATGTGTCCATTCAAAATTCAAAATTTCTTTATCACATTCTACAGTGGTACTGCTAGTTGCCAACATGGTGTTCCAGAAATTTAGTGTCATATAGATATATGTATAAATTGAATTATTTTTAATTGTTGCTAAAATTATAAGACTATAGTAGAGATTTCTAATAAAATTCAAATTTGTAACATTACCTCCTTTCTTTTTTGTATAATTAAAATGATCATGTGCAATTTTTGTACTGATGATATTAAAGTACATTTGCCTCTTTTTATTTCTAATACTTTTTCTGGTTTCAATTATGCATATATTTTGTCAGTTATTTTTTATATCATAGATTTGAGCTCTTACCGCCCTGACTTTTTCTGTTTTTTTACAATCAAATTACCCAGAAAAAATTTCCCTTTGCTAATTAGATTATAATTAAGGAGGTTAAAAGCCTCTTTCTTTCCTATATATTTTCTAAGTTTTAATATTAATCTTAAATGATCTGGACTATATTTTATCATGAATTTTGACATAATCTCCCTTTATAACTAACCTCCAATATATCAATGAATCAATAAGAGCATAAACTCAGATATTATGCATATACTAAGAACTTAATCACATCTGCAGTAGCTATAGTGAAAAGCTGTTCTCAACCTCCTTACAGTGGAATTGGAGGGATGAAAAAACCTCTAGTAAAATCAGTAATTGCACGAGAATTAGACTTGGCTATTTGAGATAATAGAAAATTGTTTTCAAAAAGTAGAGATATTTTGACAGAAATAATTGAATGGACAGAGAAGAATGAAAAATGAGAAGTAGAATTATTATGGTTTTAAATGTGTGAACTGAAGATTACAACTAGATTTCTTGGAACTTGGATACACAATAAGCTTAAAGTGTGCTGTCCTGATGAGAAATTTTCAAAATCAGTAACTCAAACTGTCTAAAATAATTTTCAAAATCAGTACCTCAAATTGTCTACTTTAATCAAGCTACATAATCTATACAAATATGAAGATTATTTTCCAGTTCAGCTAAAAGAAATAGTAGATCAGTTTAATCACACCAGTTTTTATTATAACTAAACTATTTATCAATTACTTCTGATAAATATAAAAGAGAAAATGAATTAATTATAACTTCATTTCAATATATATTTTATATTGCTAATGGAGGCAAAACAAAAACAGGGTGTCCAATTCTGTGGAGAGAGGCACACTAAGGTAAGAAAAGTGTGGAAAAGGT
>JAQZBX010040392.1:0-22681 GCA_029593785.1 Cabassous unicinctus | reverse complement strand
CCCCCCTGATATAGTTTTTAAAAGAGTGTTCACCCATTTTTCTGCTAGGCAAGCACAGTGGACTCTAATTCTTTTATCCTAAATAAAGCATGGGACAGAGTTGAGGGTAACTTTCAGTTTTGCTAAGGCTTGACCTTCATTTTCTCTTTATTTCTGAGGTAGTTTTCCAAGGCATTCAATTGAAAGCTCAGTTTATTTCCTAAGTACCTTTTTCTTGGCAGTTCCTGAACTTAAATATTTGATCCTTAGCACCAATAGAATGCAGTCAATCAATTGATCAATCAATTAATAACTCTGTTCTATTTTTTAGAAATATGGCTTAATTTCTAGCCTGGCCAGCTTTGGAATTTACCATGTGTCTTTAGGAGGAAACTGGCTATGAAAAAAGACTATATTATGCTCATTTTAGAGAAGTGGAGATTGAGGCACAGAAAGGTTAAGTCATTTTTCCAAAGTCATGCATCTAGTTAATGGCTGAATTGGGATTCTAAACTGGCAAATTTGTCTCAAGTTATTAATCATTATCCTCTTCACTATCTCAATCCACCTGAAATAATACATATTAACACATTGTTTCAACTGTTTCTTTCAGTTTGCTTAAACTCACACATACAGATGCATATATTTTACTCCTGAAATTTACTACAATTGGATCATTCTTCACTTCAAGCTTTCCTGTTTTACTTAGCAATATTTATGGACATCCATCTGGGTCAATATCCATCTTAAAGGATGCAGAAAGAGCTAAGAACCTTACCCAAGATAGGGTCTTCTCTTCAGAGATCAAGACTATTACTACTTTTATTGTTCTTTTGACTCTAGATTTTTAAGAATAAAATATAAACTTACACTTTTTGTTTTGTCATATATTTTTTACTTTATAGGGAAAAAAAGACATAGCTCTGCTTTTGCTTTTCACAATCTTAAATCTTTAAATGTTATTTCAGAAAATATTAAAGACATGGAAATATATCGTAATATCACTTTTAAAAGCTTAATAAAAACTATGTGTCATATAAAATGGTCTTTGTATCAAACTAGGATTTTGAAAGCAATTTTTAAAAATTACTGACATTAACATCAACAGAAACATATTGAGTTCTGAATCAGCTTACAGTGATGGTCACAATTCACCCTTTAACAACCCAGCAATTCTACCTATAGGAATTTACCTATAAACATATCCACACACATCTGTCCCCTTTCAGCCTCTTTAAGCGCTCCTCTATTTAGGATGTGGAATGACTATTCTGATTGGCAAATCTGGGAAAACCAACCTACCAGGCATGATCCACATAGTTCTGTCTTCTTTCTCTTGGAGTCAGTAGTGGACATGAATACAATGTGCTTTGAAATTCTAGAGGCTGGCATTTCCCCTGGAAGAAGACCATGCCTTTTCTTTTCTTTTGTTCCCTTCCCTTCCCTTCTTTTACCTTCCCTTCCCTTCCCTTCCCTTCCCTTCCCTTCCCTTCCCTTCCCCTCCCTTCCTTTCCTTTCTTTTCCACTTTCCTGATTGCTCTTGGGAATGAGCTATCTGCTGGAAACAAAAGTGCTAAGGCTCCTTCAAGAACTCTCCCCCTGGAGAAGTTATTGGGGCTTTCTACATACTAAATGGGGCCATATGACAGAAAATAGAAAGTGTGCAGAAATAATATATGTCATTCTGGAATACAGTGGGTTAGAAGTAGTATAACTTCTCCAAGCACTTTTTATCTTTTGGTTAGTTATGACCAGAATTTAGGCATTCAGAACCACAAGATGGTCAAAGCGTTGGTTTCTGAATCAGTGTGTGAGGAAAGCTGCTTGTCAATCAAGAACACCCTCTTGCACTGTTATGTGAGAAATAACTTATTTTGTATTAAGTACTGGAATTTTGAGTCTACTTGTTTAAGCAATTATGGTTCCCTTCATACAACCAGTTAGAATATAAAAGAGTTGTAATCATTTAGATAATGACTATTGTAAGCCGGTCTAAATTAACCCTAACTTTTCCAGGCTTCACATTACAGCACCAGGAGGAGCAGTGGTAGGAATGGTGAAGCCCACAGCCCACGGGTGATACAGCTGGTGGTGTGAGTCAGGGGAGGGCACTCGTGTGACAGGGAAGAGAACAGCAGAGAGAGGAACACTTGGCAACCACCCAATGGAAGACTTCTGAGGAGGTGCTGGTATGTTTTCAAGGCAGAGGGTGCACACTGTAAAAACAGGTAATAACATCAGAGGATCTGAAACCTAAAACAGTGACTTTGGGTGACTATGAGCTGCAGGAAGCTCCTCAGAAAAGGAGGAGTTAAGAGTTTCAATAATGAACCTGAATGGAGACTAACACCCAGACCAGTGCAAGGAATTAGTTTTTACTGGTCCTTATTATCCCAAAGTACTGTGTTACCTGAGGGAGAGATTTCTGCAATTCCTACACATTTCAATATATTTAGCGCTGTTTGCTTTTCTGCAAATGGAACGTGTGACAAAGAAATGCAGGTTTCAAATTCATTTCAGTTAGTGAATCTAAAACGTGAGAAAGAGATGATAAAATGACAGGGAATTTTTAAAAAAAGATAAAACATCTAAATCTGCTGCTAACATGTCAATGGAGTTAAAGGCCTACCTGATCACAGGCTCATTGACCTTCTAGGAAAAAGACAGGTACATTGCATTCTCTCAGAGTGTGGGAACCCTCTGATCTTTACATCTAAGAAATAGTTTGGAGGCTTGTTTCTCTCCCCACACAGAGAATTCTCCACTATTTGTTCCTGCCATTAGCATTCTTTCCTTGCTCTGTTAATCAGTTATCTTAGACCTTTGTTAATTGTTTCTGTTATCCTGCTACCCCATTATCAACCTGGAATTCTTTTGATGTTATTTACGACCCTCACGTGCAAGATAGCAGCCTGCTCCCCTGCACATACTCCCCAACCTTTTGCTATGTGAAAAAGAGAATAAAAACCATGTTGGGGATCAGCTCGAGAGCACAGCTTCTTCAGCTGGTCTCCCCCTGACCTCTCTCAACCTCCATGTTAAGAGTAATTTCATTACGCCGTCTCAGGCTCTGCTGGACAGACCCCACAAGACTTTGCAGGACAGATTCCCGCATCAGAAGGTTATTGTTTTAGTTTCTTAGACTGCTCAAGCAAATACAATTTAAAGGGACGGGTTAAACAATGGAAATTTATTTGCTTATGATTTGAGGCTTAGAGAAAGTCCACATCAAGGCATCATCAAGGTGACTCTTTCTCCCTATAGACTGTGGCATTCTGGGGCTGGGTGTTGATGATCCTTGGTTCTTAGCTTGTCACATGGCAAAGCAGATGATGGCATCTCCTGGTCTCCCCCTACTTTTCCAGGTTCCATTGGTTTTAGTTTGATGTTCCCTATGTCTTTCTCTCTTATGTCTAGATTTCATTCCACTTATAAAGTACTCCAGTATTAAGAGTACAGCCCATCCTGATTGAGGTGGGCCACACCTTGAATGAAGTATCCTCATCAAAGGTCCTACTTACAATGGGTTCACACTACAAGAATGGAGTCAGTTTAAGAATATGTTTTTCTGGGGTACGTGCCATTTCAAACCACCACAGTCAACTTCTAGAATAAGTTCCATGTAAATTATAACATAAAACTGAATTTTTTTTTCTCATTTTGTAGATTTCAGGTAATTTTACAGTTTTCATGGCTGGGAAGAGAGTATGCCCTTACCATTTCAAAGGTGGAGGGTCTCTTGGGACAAGTATAGCCAGTCACAAGTGGTAAATGGTTACTAGCAGTGGGACAACTTTAAACTCACAGACACTATTAGTAAAAGATTAGATACTAATCTTCTCTTACATATTCATATTTAAATACTGCAATCATTATTCTCTTAGAAGAGTTGAGAGTTACACTGAAATTCTCACCCACACCTTCGGTACACAAGTTCATTTTAGAAAAAAATGGTACAGTGGTTCTCAAGTCATGTTCCTGCAAAACCCAGGTACTACACGCACACGTGCGTGCACACATGTACAAACATTCTATGCCCAAATTAATGGTGCTTTTTTCCCAACAGAAAAAAAAATGTTAAAAGTAAGACTTTCCTAGAAACCAATGTCCTGAAATACAGAATGAGAAGGGATTTTACTTTATGTGAATTTTTATATTTGTATTAAGTGTTAACCTGCAAATATTTCATATTGTTTCATAAGCAGCACAGTGAATTCAAGAATTTAACAAAGGATGCTGAAGTAATCTAGGGCCACAGGAGGGCAGCATTACTCTAGGAGAGAAAACTCAATGCACCAAATAATTCTTAGGAATTTTTACTTGTATTGAAAATATGTATCCTTTTTTTCATTATTTACTTAATTTTATTCAATTAAATAGTATTCATAGTTCTGAAACCACTGCTTGGTTTGTGTTAGCCATTTGGTAAATATTTATTGAATCAGTGAATAAGTCATTAGATTGAAATTTTGTGGGGTTGAAAATATTGAACCCCACTTTCCTTGTTCTTGTCTCCTTAAGCATATAGAAAATACAGCCCAAATAAACAACAGTGGAGGGAAAAATGGAGCTCACTGACACCTGTGGGTTTGCAACTCTGTGAGAAAGGAGACCTGTAATACATGGTCCTATTGATTGTATTAGACAGCGTCCTGTGCAGAAAAACCCCAGGAGAGTTCAGCTCGGCAGGAAGGCTTATGCAACCAAGACAATCTGGAAAGTTGAGATGGTACCCTACTACATTCAGTAGTGAAGTTCTGATTTTATGTCTATTTGACAAGAAGTGGGAGGGGCATATTTTATAGCCAGGGAGATCAATTTTCTAAATATTGCCATAGCAGTATTTGTAGGGGGAAACAAGAGGAGTTATGTCAGGAAATTGTTTACTTGTTTTCCTGTCTGTTAGTGTGAGACTAAAACCATTGAGAAGAAAAGCATATATGCTCCCATCACATGTGGTTACTGAATTCAGCCAATAAAAAATACTTGACACCCAGTTCAATTAGAATACTTATGGTTTATCAGAAATTCAAATTGAACTAGGTGTCCTGTATTCTATCTAGTAACTTTACATAATATCATCCTCTAAGGCACTGTCTTAATTAGACTAAAGAATGAGAGAAGAAGAAAAGTGGAACCACATCGTGCCAGACTTTAGTTAGCACTTGAGGACGGAAGAGTGGAGCACCAGAAGAATGCAATCCCAAACTGAAACAAATACTCAGTGCCTTGTAATAACAAGTAGTTTAGTGAGATGTAGCTCTTGGAGAGTAAACACGGTGCATTGTTGAAATGAGAAGTTGCCAGGCTAGTTTTCACAAGCACTGCACAACACCACAATACTGTAACACTAATATAATTTATGCATGCATTCATAATTTTAACATTAAATGAAAAGAAATTAAAAATAAGGCAATATGATTAATGTGGGGATACAGGAGTGAATAGCTGTCTTCCCTACACTTGTATGTTTTAGCAAGAGATATAAGAATTACCTACAAAATGAAATATTTAATTGCAACTTTGTTAATTCCCAGGCACATAAATGGTATAGAGACCTAAGAGTGTGTCATAAGGACATACTGATTTGTTTAACATCAATTAAAGCGGATTTGAGCTCATCTAATAGATGAGCTCGAGGTAGATAGCTAAAAAGGAAACTGAAAAATACATCAATAAAACCCAACCATGTTACAATAACTTTAAAAATTAAGATTAAAATAACAGATTGTCAGATCAGGGAGCAATCTCAGACTAATACAATGCCTAATTGATAGAGAAGCTTTAGGCCAATTGCATACTCAGCCACCTCCTAAAAGATCAACTGGCTTGAAAAAAAAACCAAAAAAACCAAAAACAGACAAAGTATGTAAATATCCCTCTTTAGATATACGGCATGGGTACCAAATAGCACACTGGACAATTCCATCCTTACAAATGCTCAGGCCAAAACCTGGAATATCAAAGTTATCCACAACTAATTCCTTTTTCTTTTACTTCATACCTAATCCATCAGCAGTCTTACTGGTTTAACCTTTAAAATAAAACTGCAATTTTAAGACTTCTTACCACATTTACCACCTTGGCCTAAGGCAGCATCATCTCTCCTATCAATTATTAGTAGTCTAACTGATTTCCCTGATTTGCTTTTTTTTTTTTTTCTCAATACAGCAGCCAGAGCAATCTTATTAAGAGTTACCATAACACTGCCTTTTGCAAAATCTCCAAAGACTTCCTGCCTGTCAAAGTAGAAGCCTGTCAAGGTCACTACAATAGCCTCCAAATCTGTCACCTTGCCTGCTTTTACCTCTGTGTCCCCATTTGCTACAGCTCAGATCCTTATTCATTCAGTTCCTGATTCTCAAACTTGATTATTCTCAAACTGCCAGGCTTGCTCCTGATTTGGGTCTTAGCATTTGTTATTCCTTCTGCCTCTTTCCCCAGATACTTTCATATTATATATTATGTTTAAGTATATTTACATTTTTTATTATATAAAGTTCCTAGATCTTTGTCCATGTCATCACTGTCCTTGAGCTATCCTAATAAAATACTATTGGTCATAATTTCAGTTCTTCTTTAAAAGTTATATGCCACAGATACCACCAAATTTCATTCTCAATTTCATTATTTTTTAATGAACTCTCATCAGAATGCTCACTTTCATAAAACAGTAAATAAGTTAACCATGACCATTTTAAATCTTTTATCATCTACAGTTAATTTTACTTTGATGCTTCCCCCAAAATACTTGCAACAGCTACAGGCCTGAATGCTAGGTCTTCAACAGAAAGGGCTATCTCAGAGACTCATGGATAGGATGGTGCCAGGTCCTCAGAGGGCACAGCCTTCTTAGGTCATGGCTTAAATAACTTGAGACCAAACCATTGGAGAGTCAAGATCTCCAGGATTCTAGCAGAGAAACTGATGAATTCATGAGATTGCTAACCCAAGATCGAGCAGTACAAGGATTCATTACCTACAACTGAATGAACTGATACAGGGTGATGAGTTTCATTTGGAATACTGCTTATGTTTTAATGTTCTATTTTCTTCAATCAAGGAATCCCTTAATTATTTCCCTTAAGCCTGCACAACTTTTGTGAGTCCCTGGCCCTGTTCCAGAGGCAACAGAATACCCTCCCTTGCATATACTTTGGTGACTATATCTTGGAGCTAATCTATGATGGTGGCATGAAAGAGGGAACAAGGAAACTTATTAGGGACTTGCTTTCCCAGAACTTGCCCTGCAGACAGAAGCAGCCTGTGGATGGGTGAAGCCATGTACGAAACTATTAAGTCAAAATTTTCTGGGGCAAAATAATGTCTTTACCACTTTACCACTCACAATAGGGCATCTGGGAGGAGAGGAAACTATTTCATAGGTCATATGGGGACATTTGGAGATCTGTAATGAGGGAATTTCTAAGGCAACAACTTAGCACAATCCCAGGACAAGACACAGATTCAGAGAAGACTGAGAGGACTTCGTGCTTCATTTTCACCTTGAAGTGATCTTCTTGTTTTTAAAAAGCAATTTTACTGAGATACATTCACATACCATAATGGGTGGTCTTCTAGATAAGAGGGCTAAACTCTGAAGGACAGTACTAGCTAACACAGAGCCAATTTGTCACACTGTGTGTGAAATGTATTTTTTTTTTTTTTGCACAGGTTTGTTTGTTTTTGTTAGCTCCTGACACTCAAGGAAATCTCTGTCATATAACTAGCTAGATACAAACTTATGGAACAGATAGCTCAAGGACTAAATCCCAGTTAACTCATTAAATAGAATGTAATACCTATAAAAGAATGTAATACCTATAAAAGAATGTAATACCTATCCTTAACACTGCATTAATGATTATTCTGTTAATGTAATAATAGGGAAACAGTATGTGTGTGGGTATATGGGAACTCAGTATTTTCTGCATGATTTTTCTGTAAAGGTACAATGCTTTTAAATATATATGTGTGTGTGTATATATATATACATATATATGTAAATTACTATTCTCACTGCACATATTAAGGAGACCAAGTCTAATGAAACCAGCCTTATTTTATAATCAAGAATATTTTTTCTATGGAGTTATCTTTATTCAAAAAGAGGGGTGACTGTACAAAGAAATGCTTACTTTATAGAAAACTATAGCACACTCCTGTGGGTTATCAGATTCTGCTTTTCTTCATTGTATGAATAATATTTTGCATTCCCTTTTTCATCTGGCTGTAAATTGGTCTGGATCCTGGAACCTGTGATAGTGCACATATTGTTTACCTTAAATGCCAGACAGAGCTAACTTAAAATCTATTGTTCATTGGGTCTCAAACTGACAAAAGAGATAACACTTTTAAACCCTTGATCTAATGTAATACTGGGTATTCCATACCATCCTACCTTCCCTGGGAACATATGACCTGGAGTGAGCAGTTATAAATGTATCTAAGGTTATGAGACAGAGCTCTAACACCACCCTCAAAGCTCTCCAAGACCTCCAGGCTGAGGTTGACAGCTTAGCATCAGTGGTCTTGGAAAACAGACGGGCTCCAGATACCCTGACTGTCCCTGAACAATGCTTTTTTATGCTAATAAGTCCGGCACAGTCATAAATAACCTAAATATTTTAAAGGACCTAGTTAAGGTGTTTCATAATATCAGTCAGGCTCAAACATTTCCATGGAAAGACCTATTTCCTGACCTAGGTTATTGATTTAATGGAATATGGGAACAACTAGTTTGCTTTGGATTTCTGCTTTTAATGGTGATTATCAGTCTGTATGATTTTATTTCTTGTTGTATAAACTGTGTTTCAAGATTCTGTTCAAATTCCTTGTGACCCTCAAGACAGATAGTTACTCTTAAGAAAGCCAATCAAAAGGAAAATAAGATGGAATGGAACTCTCTCTAGTGGGCATAGACTGAAAATAAAAATACATTTAGACACTCTGACTCAGAGAGAGGGCCTTAAATGTAATCCAGTCAACTGACTAAGTAACCCCAACTCCACTCAGGCTTTAAATGTAATTGAACAGCCACTAAATGACCCTCACTGCAATTAAGAAAGGAAACAAACATGAGATGTAAAGAGGGAAAAAATGAACAAAATGACAGACTGAGCCTATTAGACTGTTCTACAAGAAAGGCAATCAGTGGTGCTGACCAGAGTGTTTTGCTCAAATTCCCAATGATATCTTGGGAGAAATGACCAAAAGGGGGGTGATTGCTATGAAAAATAAAATGGCCACTAGCATTGAGTTTTGCTGGGAACAGCCCCTTTCCAAGAAAGGATTTTCCAGAAGACAGAAGTAATTGACCAGTGCAGGGGATGGATAGAGGGATTGAAAGACACCCGCTAAGGGGTGAGGAGTGGGGGTTCTTTTTGGAGTGATGAAAATGCTCTAATATTGATTCTGGTGATGAATGCACAACTCTGTGATTATACCAAAACCCAATGAATGTACACTTTGGAGGGCCTGCATGGTATATGAATATATCTCGATAAAATTGCTAAAAAGAATAAAGCAAATGACCTCAGGGGCTTTCCAAAAAAAATGGCATGCACCCAACAGAATTGTGGTTTTGGTCTAGTAGAGATGGCTTATCAGAGGGGATAAGCATGCCACCCCAATCAATGTGCATATGCTCCCTCTTTATAAGAGGCCCCTGCACCCGGCATGTCCCATGTAATAAGGAACTTTAAGGCCCACTCATCATTCTAAGCCGTCTTGTAAATTTGCTAAATGCTTTTAGAAGCAGCTGTGACCAAATGGCAATGGAGACTCTCACTTCAGTTACCCAGATTTGAGATCTCCCTGCTGCAGCACTTTCTCTGTCAACAAACCTGCGGTTTTGATTACTCGGTAACTTTAATTGTAAATTAGTGCCTCTTGAATCTTTACTGTAGAATTGCATCAAAGAATAAGCTCAGAATTCTATTTAGAATCTGTTCCACTCCTGAAATTTTAATTTCTGCTCAAACTTGAATGGTTAAAATACTGCATGATTTTCCAAAATTTATATTTTGTGTCCTCAGTGTGTACACTGTTCTCAAAGATTACAGAGAAAATGTCTTCTTTGCTACTAATTGTCCCTGTGTACATGTTCATATTTACACAGTACTGCTATTTAGACAGCCCATGCTTGTAACAGCAATAGCGTACTGTCAGGTCTCTCTTGTTTTCTATTCTGAGCGGTAATTTTGAAAATTTAGGTCAGATTATATACTCACTTGCTCAAAATTCTTAAATAGTTCTCTATTTCACACTGGCAAAAAGTCAGCAGCCTTCACATGTCCTAAAGTGTCCACCTTGTTGCCTTCTCTCCTATACCTCTTTCCTCCCTCAATCGGCTTCTCCTCACTGGTCTCTCTGCTATTTTTCTATCCCTCTCCCCAGTGCTGCCTCCTGAAGTAACCACTTATTCCCTCTGCCTATATTGTTCTTCCCAATAGAAACACGTTGACACACTTTCTTCCAGTAATGTGAAAATCCATTGATGAGCTCTGCCTGAATCAATTACTAAACTTGGAGATGGGTGCAAAACCACAATTTTCTAATTCTGCCTTTCCTTGCATATTGACAAGCTGACAGTCTTCAGTAATGTAGGGCTCCCCCTCCTTCTCCCTCTCTGCTATACTCTGAGGACCATTATGGAGTCATAGATTCTGTTTTTATTTAATGTGCTATAATTTATTATTGGCTTTGTTTGATGCATGAATTTTCCCAAATTTGTCCAATAGGACCCCCACTGGTTAGTTCCCATGTCCTTTTGTCAGGTTTCCATCAGTCTTTGAACAATGCTTTGCTCTCTGCCAGAAAAAAGGATGGACTGTGCTCAGGTGCTAACTTCCCTAAGTCAGACCTGGAACTGGCCATTTCTCCAAGAACCTCTAGTTTATTTTAGTGAGAAATGGTCCAAGAGAGCCACTAGCTAGGGACAAAGTGCCTCATTGCCATCAGAGTATCACTGGCTTTTTATTCTTCATTCTTAAGAGCTGTCTCTAAATTATCCTTTTATCTATCTTGTATTTTGCAAATATTTTCTTCCCTTTTCTCATTTCTCTTTGGCCATCTCATATAGTAGTTTTATTGTTTTGTGTGGCCTCTGAATTTTGACTGAGAGTTAGTCATAGTTGAGTTCTCAGATATAGGTTATATAATATTTTACCTTTGTTTTCGTCTAATACTTGTATGTTTTTAATATTACATTTCAATTTCTATCCATTTGGAATTTATTCTGGTGTTTGACATATAATTGCAGTTTTAATTATTTTTCTAAGCGGCTATTTAGTTGTCCCAATCTTATTTATTTAAAAATACACTTTGAAATGACACATTTATATTTTTTAAGTACTTGGAGTTATTTCTGAATTTCTTTCTATTCAATTGGTCTGTATGTCTATTTGTATGCCAGTACCATGTGTCTTTTACTGAGAGGCTTTGTTATATGACTTAATATTTCAAAGGGTTAAATCCCTTTCATTGCTCTTTTGTTTTCAGGGTGTTCATAAGAAGTCTAGCATGATTTCTACAATCTGAATTTTAGAATCAACATGTTTTGCTCGAGGTAAAAAAAAATTTGTCTTGGGATTGTGTTACATTTCTATATTAACTTAAGAAAACTTTACATCCATGAATTAGGGATTTCTTTCCTTTTGTTCAATGTCTACTTTTCAAAGTGTGCTAAAGTTATTCTCCTACTGGTTTTTCACTTATCTTGCTATGTTTATTCCTAAGAGTTTTATCTTATTTGTTGCTTATTTTTGCTATTGTAAATGTTTTCTCTTCCTTTATATCTTCCTAATGGCTATTGTCTATATGCATAAATGCCACTGATTTGGTGTGTAAATTTTCTATCTTACTCCTTTACTAAACCCTTTTATTATTTGTTTAGTTTTATCAATTCCTTCAGATTTTTCAGGTATTTTATCATATTAACTGCTAATAGAAATAGAACCATATCTTTTTTCCTAATTGTTATGCTACTAATTCTAATTTTAAAATTGCACTGGCCTATACTTCTAATACAGTGTTAAATAGTAATGGAATGAGTGAGCATATTTGCCTTAGTTGGCATTCCCTAGTGTCTTCCTATTAAGCAAGATGTTGGATTTAGGAAAGACCAGTTGATATTTTACTGGGTATCTTTATTAGGATTGAATATTGAATTTTGTCAAGAGTTGCTTCAGCATTTATGGAGTTAATAAAATGATTTTTCCCCTTCAGATGGGAAATAGAAAATAGAGTTTCAGACACACTAAGGATAGAATGAAACAATTTATTACACATCCCAAAGGAGAAGAGAGAGAGACCAGAAAAGATAAAACATTTAAAGAAATGATGTCAGAAAATTTTGCTGAAATTATAAATATATAAGAGACTTGCATATTCAGGAAGAACAGATAATCCTAAGCAGGAAAAAATAAAAAATTTATATTTAGTCATATCATTGTGAAATCGCAGAATTTCAATGAACAAAAAGAAAATGGAAATTTCATTATTATTCAGGCAGTTGCATATTATAAGTGAAATTTTATAATCTAAAACACCAAGTAAAAGATTAAGTGTTGGCAAATTTGGGGATAAATGGAAACTCTTACACACAGGATCTCAAATTTTTTGCTGAAGTTTGATGAAAGTTCAAAATTTCATAATTACTATGGAAAATAATTTTGGATTCCCTGAAAAAAGACTGCCCTATGACACAGGAATTCCACATCTAGATAAAATGTGCACATGTGCAGCATAGGTACAAGAATGGAAGACACATTGTCTGCAAAAGGAAAAGAAAAATGAAAATAGGCTAAATATCTGTCATATGGAGAATTCACTAGTGTATGATATAATCTTACATAGTGAGATAGAATATGTAGCAGTGAAAGGGAATGAAATGCAGTTACATTAGATGCAACTACTTGTATAAATCTTTAAACTGGCTTATGAAATATAGCAAATCACAGAAGAAGGCATACAGAATAATACTTTATATAAAATTTAAACACAGATGAAATACGAAAATATGTTACTTGGGGATAGAAAACTATTTTTAAAGCAAAGCAAGGAAATGATTATACAAAATATAGAATACAGCTTCGTGCTGGAGGACTGCAGAAGGAAAATGTAACTGAAAGGAAGTATACAGGGACCTTCAAATATACAAGTATTTCCCAAGAAGATAGTCATAAAAGAGTGTTTATATAGTTAAAATTCTTTAAACAGCACATGGATATTATTTATACTGTTTCTTATAATAAATTACACGATAATAAATTTAGATACATTAAAAATAATTGTTGGATAATGGGTTATTCTGCATTAATCCTGTATCAATTGCTACACAATAAACCCTTTTACATATCATTTCAAACTCTGAATATTGATTTGAAACATACATTTGATGAATATTTACCTTAACACTTGGATAAGCTCCTTCCAGGTCCAATTAATGCCATTTAATTGGGACTATTTCTGAAGATACTATTCCTTCTGCCAATTAAGCATGTTTCAGTACTTGAATCTCTGATGCAATTATATACAACACCAACAAAGAAAGGTTTGCTCTAGAAATATGGTCTTACATCAGCATAATTAAGCACATCGTCCTACCAGCTTTATTAAACTAAGCGTCTTTCCCCCATTTAAGTGGTAATTTCCCATGAATAAATGAATAATGTACTTTAGAAACTTTCCAATAAAATTTCTACAGCACAATATTTTCTATTTTATTAGGTGATAAGCTCTGAACATAATTCAGCTTATTCATATCAGAGAATATTTTAATGGAATATCTGTAAATTTTACTGCCAAACAGAAACAACTCAATCCAAAATAATCAAAGAGATTAGCTATATATTAATTGTAGATAGAAATCTACCCAATTAGGGAAAGAAAACTATAGGTGGCAAGTGAAAATTGAGACAGGTTAAGGGTATCTTTAATTCAGTGTTCCTTAGTTTTACAGTTGTACCGTGTCTAGAATTATGTGCAAACGCAATTCTTCTTAAGCTACAGAATTTTAAATGACATGTAACTCCTGTTTCAAAAGAAAATTTACTTCAAGTAGTACTTCCTGAGCATTATTACTTTCCAATGCCTCTGTTATTTTGGCCATGTCTTCCACCTCTCAGCAGTGATCTCACCATCATAGCAGATGCCAACTTGCACTCCAGCAACCAAGTCTGAGGAGCTTGCCCTCAAGAGATGAGCTGGCCACTGAAGACAGACTTACAGAGGGGAAGCCCAGCACACTCTTTTACTGTCTACTTGGCCTTCTGACCTTATATGATCGTATGAGAGTTTTGTTAGAGGATAATGATAAATGGTCTGAACACAGGAATTTCTTTGCCTGGAAAAAAAACACACAACAAAAACACAAAAAAACAATTAACTGAAAAAGTACATCTCCCAGGAAGAATCATTCCACAGATCTTCAAGGTCTTTTAACTTCCAGCTATCTTGCATTCTTGGATTTAAGCCTTACCCTTCTATCCACATATAATCCCTGACACATTTCAATGCTGGAAAATAGAGTCTAACAATTGTAGTTGATATCAGGAATCAGTAGTGGGGAGAGAGAGAAGAGAAAGAGTTTGAAAGATCTGACTATTTTAGAAAGCAGCACTCTCCCAATAAGGGTGAGATCCTTTTTCTCAGTAAGTCAAGTTTCTCTACCTCTGTGATGGAGCTCTTCAGTGATAAAG
Source organism: Cabassous unicinctus (assembly GCA_029593785.1). Lineage (NCBI taxonomy): Eukaryota > Metazoa > Chordata > Mammalia > Cingulata > Chlamyphoridae > Cabassous > Cabassous unicinctus. Next base: position 8,000 of record JAQZBX010040392.1, on the reverse strand, counting down.
ATCTGCTTTTTCATTGAGTTGCTCCATTAGTTTCCCTCAGGACTTTACCTAAGATTCTGTCCATGAGTTTCACCAGAGCCTATAGAAAACACAGCATTCAATTTATATTGTCCAAAGGTCAAATATTTTTAAAGCATTTTGTCTATATTAGTAGGTTTAATGAAGGACAGTTGAATATTACTAGCTTTTTATCACCAGGACCTATAATTCTGTAAAAGCTCATTTTTATTTAAATATGAAGCAAATGATAACCAAAGTTAACAAAAAGGAAACATGGGTTTTCACATAAATGATTTCATTTAATCCTTACTCTATGCTTTTGTGACTTGTCAAAAAAAAAATTGGTAACTACCTTGAAATGAATGAAAATAACAACACAACATATCAAAACCTATGGGATGCAGTCAAAGCTGTACTGAGAGGGAAATTCATACCCGTAAATGCATATATTAAAAAAGAAGAAAGTTAAAAAATCTATTAGATATTATATTACTCAGGGTTTTCTAGGGAAATAAAACAGACAGGAAATTTCTGCAAATATTATGAGATTTCAATAAAAATTGTCTCATACAATTGTCCAAATTCCACAGGGCAGGCTGCAAGCTGGGAATTCCAATGAAGATTTTCAATGAATACCCCAGAAGAAGCTGGCTGGCTGAAGTAGAGTTGGAAATTCTCTCTTTTGACTGTTGAAATCACCTCTTATCCTTTTAAAGCCTTCAACAGATTGGGTGAGACATTTCTCAAAGTTGAAGGAAATCTCCACAGTTGATTGTAGATGTAATCACCCATAGATACAATCAGCGTACTGATGATGTATGTTCATGTAAATGTACTCACAGTAACAATCAGGCCAGTATTTGATTAACCAAACAAGTGGATGCCATCACCTGGCCAAGCTGACCCATGAACCTATGTTTTAGTTTGTTAAGTGCTGCCAATGCAAAAATACTAGAAATTTGCTGGCTTTTATAATGGGAATTTATTAAGATAAAATCTAACAGCATTGAAATATGATAAAAACAGATGCTCACTTCCTATTCCTATATTAATCCTTGATTGACCCATACAAGGGATGGGCAAAAAAAGTATAGCAAAGACTGAAACCTGAACTGTTATTGGACCCATCATGCACAGAAGAAGAATGGATAACACACTCTAGCACATCCATACATTGTACCAGTACTCAACAATAAAATGAACTATTGAGAGTGAGGATGTAGCTCAGTGGTTGAGCACCTGTCTTCCATGTATGAGGTCCCAGGTTCAATCCCTGGTACCTCCTGAAAAAATAAGTACTATTGATCCACAGAACAACATGGGTAAATTTTATATGCATTATACTAAATGAAAGAAACCAGAATCAGAAGGCTACATATTGTATGACTCCATATATTATGGCATTCTGGAAGAAGCAAAACTATAGGAAATGAGAAATAAACAATGGTTGTTAGGGATCAGGAATAGGGAAAGATTTGGCAATAAAGTGTCTGCATGAAGAAATCTGGGATGGGTGATGGATTTTTCTGAGTCTAAATTGCAAATTAAATTTAAAAAATGGATTAGAAATTATCTTCTACAATTAGATCTTTACTTTTAAAATTTTCCTACTTGGACCTAAAAAGTACTGCAGGAATCCAAGAAAACATTTAATAAATAAATAAATAAATAAATAAATAAATAAGAAATAGGCTTTTAAGCAAATGAATACTGGAGAACCCATCAATAGCAAAAATGCATTAAAAGAGATGTTAAAGGGAGATCAACCCCAAGGATGGCACAGTAGGATGCTTCAGGGGTCCAACATCCCCCACCCCACTCCATAGAAGATTTGAACATCGAGCAAAATGGAAGAAACATATTTTTCAAACTCAAAAAAACTGTTAAAAGACAGTAGTAAGAAGGTGAGCACAAAAGGAAGAAAAAGCCTACTTAGAAGTGTTAACATCTCCTGGTCCCCTGGTTGCCCCTCCCACCCACCTTACACTAGCTTGATACAGAGCCAACCTAAACTCCCAGGGTAGATCTGGTTCCAGATGGAACACAGTAACTCTCTTACACATATTAGGAGTATGTATGTCTGGCCCAATCTGTCTGGTGGTTGCCTCAGGGAAGGAACCAAGACATTCATCATATACTCACCACCCCTGAATGGAACTCTCCTACACAAAGCAGTGGGAGATCAGTCAAGTCATGCTGCCTGGGGCAAGAGATGGCTGCCTATAGGATATACAGTACACTGCCAGGGACCTTGAGGAAACTAGTAACTGGGAAAGAATGGACACTTGGAATTGGAATCAGGTAAGAGGGGAATTCCTAGGGCCACATGCACATGCACAAGACAAGGCGGCTTGTACAGAAAGGTCAGGGAGGCTCTTTGCTTTGGCCTGAGGCTATTCTATAAGCTCATTGTATGGAAAAGTCCTGAAGGAGCACAATTGCACATGTCTATTTGCAAAAAGTGGGAAAGCTTTGTCCCTTTGTTTTCTTTCTATTTTTTTTCTTTTTTGTTAGCTCCTGGCATTCAAGGAAAGCTTTGTCATATTATTGGTTCAATACGAGCATAAGGAACAGATGCCTCAGAGTCTAAATTACAGTGATAACACATTAAATTAATATCACAATTTTCAACAAAAGCTTACAAAACATAAAAAGAAATAGGAAGCAATGGTCCAGGGAAAAGATAAGATTAAAGCATTATAAACTATCCATGAGGAGGACCAAACCTGGGACAACAGAGAAACACTAAAAAATGTGTGTAGAGTAAATGGGGAAATGGGAAAGTTTTAATAAAGGAAGATGGTAAGGGTACCACAATATTGCCAGTGTGATTAATCCCATGGAATGGTATCATTGGGGGGTATTGAGATTGGAAAATTTTTGCTGTATTTTGGTTCCCACATTTAAAAGAAAGGATAAAAACATATATAAAAGGGCATTCTTGCCAAAGATGGAAAATGATACCAGACTGAAACATGGAAATGCAGTGTAAAATGGAGAATACCAGAAAGGGAAAATAAATGCCTCCATGATGAGTTTTCAAAACAACATCTGCAATGTCTTGAGAAGTTTAACTATAGGTGAAGTTTATGCTCTATATAAGTTCCCACACACAAAACTGGGTATGTTATAGGCAGTGGTTGCCAAAGATGGAGAAAGATACCAGACCAAAACATGGTAATGTAGTGTGAAATGAAGAATAGAAGGAAGTAAAAACACAAGCCTGAACATTGACATTTCAAAACAATATCTGAATTATCTTGAAAAATTTAAGTATAGGTGAAACAACATGCATGGCAGCATTAAAAAATTTGGTAGGAGGTAGATGGAGTGAAAATGTGCCATGGTTCTAACAATTTTAGAGAATTGGTTATATTTGTTATTAATCTTAGTAAGTCACAAATGCATAATGTTATCTCTAGGCTACCCAATAAGAATAGTAAAATAATTCATATGAAATAAGTTAGCAGTGTGAAACATGAAAATTAAAATTTTGATTAATCCAAAAGTCAAGAAAGAAGGAACAAAAGAACATAAACAAGTGGGTCAACCAAGTAATTGGGTGATAGATTTCAATTCAGTTTATCAACAATCACATTAAAAGCTAATGGACCAAATGAAAACTAGGATTATCAGGGCAAAGCTACAGAATCTAACTATATGTTACTTATAAGAGACAAACTTTAAAATAAGGACACAGAAATATTTACAATAAAATAATGGAAAAGAAAATTCTCCATAAAATCACTAGCTCAAAGAAAGCAGATATACCTATATTAAAATCAGACAAAAAATAATTTATAGACAGAAGCATCACCATATAAAAAGAGGGTCATTTTATAAAAGATTCAGTTAAACAGAAATATGATACCTTTCAAAGTATACGCATCCAATAACATAGATATAAGATAAATAAAGTAGTACTGGCTGTCAGGTTCTGAGGAGAAATCCTGCGGCTGTTGCAGGTCCCACAGCAGGTGAAGTGTGCAGAGGCCAGCATTCTGGTCTGCCGTGAGAGGGGCAAGCATGAATGTGAGACTGGATGATGGTCTGATTGACAGTGTCTAGTGTGAGTGGCTGTGTGTATGTGCCTGACTGGGAGCTAGTTGCCCATGCGTGTGAATGGGGAAGTTGAGATGCAACTGGCAGAGGTGGGGTGCTGAGGGTTAAGTGTGGCTGAGGCATGTTTGACTCTTTGTGTCTCTGCACATGTGTGCACCTCCTGGCAGGTTGTGGGAGACACACCTGTGGGAAAGAGTGAAGGGCCATAAATGTCTGAGAAGCCGGAAACTCGACCTGAGGACACAACACATCAACCATCCAGTAAGAGCTTAGTAGGGCCAAAGCTTTAGTGTCCTGGGAAGGGGCCCAGGTGGGGTCACTATGGCTGAAGCATTTCTTTTCTCCCTATGTGAGGGGTCAGAGCCCAGAGGCATCCCCATGTCCACAGGGCAATGAGGCTTGGAGACCATGAGACCTGAGGACAGAGAAATTTTGGGTATCTCCAAGGTCCCAGAAGAGAAAACCTCTGAATGAAAGAATGACACTTTACCTATAGGCTCTTCAATAAGGATCTCAGCAAATAGATTTTTCTTTACCTTTCAAGCCCTTCCATATATCACTGGGGTCTGGTACTTGGGAGGAAGATGAGGACACTGAAGCACAGAGAATGTAAGTAGCTGCTAGTAAGTGGAAGAGCGAGGATTCAGATTCAGAACAGGCTGACTCCAGAGTTCCCATGGTATTTGCTCTTACACAATCCCTTCAATATCCACCTGAACTCTGCCCTCTCAGGGCAAAGCCCTTTTCCAAATGAGGAACCATGAAAAAATGGAGGTGACAGGAATTGAGCTTCTGAAAGCCATGTCTCAGGCAGAACTCTTAGCATCTCAAGAACACAAAGATTCCTTATTAGTGTGTAGGTTGAAATCATATTCATCAAGTTTTAGTGACTTTCATAGATGTGGACATAGTTTTCTCCAAAGATGAGTGGGAAAGGCTGAACCTTGCTCAGAATAGTTTTTATAGCAAGATGATGCTGGAGAACTACAGGAACCTGGTCTCACTGGTCTTTGTACTTCCAAACCAGATGTGAGCTCTTTATTGGAGCAAAGGAAAGAGTCCTGGATGGCAAAAAGAGAGTTGGCAAGAGGTCTGTGCCCAGATTTGGAGTATGTGTGGATGACCAAAGAATTATCACCAAAGCAGGATATTTATGAAGAAACATTAACCTAGGCAGTGTTAATGGAAAGACTTAGAAGCTATGGCATTGAATGGTCCACATTAGAAGAAAACTGGATTTGAGAAGACCTGTTTGAGAGGGAGCTGGTTTTCTCACAAGAGAGAGAATATATAACTTTGACAAAGCTTTAAAAAAAAAGCTTTTAAAAAGTTAATTGTAAAAAAAAACCAAAAAAATAAAAAACAGAAGTAAGTCTGTGAAGAAAAGAAACTTTAGAAAAGTAATGACTGTGAGAAAACTTTTGGGTAAAACTCAACCTTTGGTTTTCATCACAGAATTCATATCAGAGAGAAGCCCTAGGAATGTATCAACAGGCATGTTCATCTTATTCAATATCAGAGAGTTCATTCTGGAGAAAAACCTTATTAAATGTAAGTGAACCTATAGGCGAGATAATCAGGAGTCCTAAATAAAAATCCAGATTCAAGCCAAAACCTGCTGCTTATCATTATTTCCTCCTCTCCCATTACTAAAATTCTGTTATTGGATTTTCTGGGGCCATGGCACTAAACCTTTCTTACAACACTTTGAATGTCAACAAGAGGACACTAATTTAAAGCCCAGCTTCCATTATATGTCTGTGGGGAAGGAAGAGACGGTTGGGCACCAACTTCAGCTACTAATTCATAAATTCAGTGGGTTAAAGTATAAGCATAAGAAAAGTTAGAGTTTGAATCTGTCCAAGTCAGAAAGAATCTGGTAGCCACCATTTTAACTCCACCCTAGGCACAAGAGGAAGCTGGGCTGACTGAAAATCACAGTGACCATAGAGACGGGTTTCTTTCAACCAGATCGGCCTGAAAGATCTGCCTAGGCTTCAGCCCCACCTCTAGCAAGGAAGAAGCTGGTGTGCCCTGTGCCAGCCTCTCTGGGTAACTGCAGGTACATTCAGCTGGCACACACTGAATAGTTGGAAGTCTACCAGGGCAACTGTAGTCATTTTGGACTAGCACAGTATAGGTGGCTGCCCACACATGCAGTTCCATCCCTGTCCCTGGCAAGGGACAATGAGGGCAGTTTGAACCTCCACAGCTCACAGCACCAACTACATTCTTGGCTCCTACTACACAACCAGCAAGGGAGAAAGGGCAAGAAAGCCCTAAACTAAAGAGAGAAACTGCACCCAAAATAAATACATTTAGGAAGCCAGATACCAATACAGCAACAAAAAATGACAATCCACACCAAGAAACAGGAAGATATGGCACCGTTAAAGGAACAAGATAAGCCTCCATATGACATAAAGGAGTTGAGACAACTAATCATAGATGTTCAAACAAAACTCTTTAATAAATTCAATGAAATGGCTAAGGAGATTAAGGATATTAAGAAGACATTGGATGAGCACAAAGAAGAACCTGAAAGCATGCATAGAAAGAAAGCAGATCTTATGGGAATGAAAGGTTCAATAAATGAAACTAAAAATACACTGGAATCATATAATAGCAAATTTGAGGAGGCAAAAGAAAGGATTAGGTGAGCTTGAAGGAATGGACTTTGAAAGTGAACATACAAGAGAACAGATGAAGAAAAGAATGGAAAAAATTGAACAAAGTCACAGGGAACTAAATGACAGCAAGAGACAAGCAAAGATATGTGTCATGGGTGTCCCAGAAGGAGAATAGAAGGAAAAGGGCAGAAGCAATAGTTGAAGAAATAATGGTAGAAAATTTCCCAACCCGACTGAAGGACATAGATATCCATATCCAAGAAGCACAACGTACTCCCATCCAAATAAATCCAAAAAGACCAGCTCCGAGACACATACTAATCAGAATGTCAAATGCCAAAGACAAAGAGAGAATTCTGAGAGCAGCAAGAGAAAAGCAATGAATAACATGTAAGGGATACCCAATAAGATTAAATGCTTATTTCTCACCAGAAACCATGGAGGCAAGAAGACAGTTGTATGATATATTTAAGATACTGCAAGAGAAAAACTTCCAGCCAAGAATCTCATATCCAGCAAGATTGTCTTTCAAAAATGAGGGAGAGTTTAGAATATTCACACATAAACAGAAACTGACTTTGTAACCAAGAGACCGGCTTTTCAGGAAATACTAAAGGGTGTGCTATAGTCTGAAATGAAAAGACAGGAGAGAGAGGCTTAGAAGAGTCTAGAAATAAAGATTATACCAACTGAAAGTGTCAAAAGAGTGGTGAAAATAAAATATGATAGATAAAACACAAAGTCAAAATGGGTGAAATAAGAACTTCCTGTACAGTAATAACATTGAATATTAATGGATTAAATTCCCTAATCAAAAGACAGACTCGCAGAACGGATAAGAAAATATGAGTCACTTATATGTTGTCTGCAAGAAACTCACCTTAGACCCAAGGATACCAATAGACTGAAAGTGAAAGACTGGAGAAAGATATTCCATGCATTTAATAACAAAAGGTGGAGTAGCTATACTTAGATGAAATAGGCTTTAAAAGACACTAGTAATGTGTAGTCTGAGGAGAAAGTCAGGAAAAAAAAATCCATTTACAATCACGACAAAAAGAATCAAATATTAGGAATAATCTGATCTCACCAGTCAGAGAAAATACCTGTTAATATACATTGTTGTTAATATCTAGTCTTTTTTTCCATATAATTATAGAGCATCATAAATATATTGTTGAAATGGTGATTCTATTAACAAATTGTTTTATAATCTAAGGAGGATGTGGTTTGTCTCTCTCTCCGGGTGGGAGAGGAGACCCCGAGCTGGTGGCCCGGCTGGCGTGTGGGGGAATCCAGTGTGGAGGG
>JAQZBX010040391.1:0-22689 GCA_029593785.1 Cabassous unicinctus | reverse complement strand
TTATTTATTTATTTATCCCCCCCTTGCTGCTTGTGTTTGCTGTGTCCATTTGCTGTGTGTTTTCTCCGTGTCTGCTTATCTCCCCCTTGCTGTGAGATCCCGCTGCATCAGCCCACCACGCCGCGCGGGCTGGCCTGCCCTCACAAGGAGGCCCCGGGAAGTGAACCCGGGGCCTCACACATGGTAAACGGGGGCTCTATCGATTGAGCCACACCCGCTTCCTGTTGTGAGGTCTTGCTGCATCAGCCCACCGGGCCGCTTGGACCGGCCTGCCCTCACAAGGAGGCCCCGGGAAGTGAACCCGGGGCCTCCCATATGGTAAACAGGAGCTCTATCCATTGAGCCACACCCACTTCCCAAGTGTACAACATTTTGAGATTGTTTTTCCACTAAGGATAATTCTCTGGAGATTCATCCAGGTTGTTGCATGTATCAATATTTTTCTCCTTTTTATTGCTGAGTAGAATTCCATGGTATGATATACTCCAGTTTGTTTAACCATTTACCTGTTGAAAGAAATTGGAATAAGTTTCTAGTTTTCAATTAGTAAATAAAGCTGCTATAAGCATACATATACAGGCTTTTCTGTAAATGTAAGCCTTCATTTATCTGGGATAAATGTTCAGGTGTGCAATGCTGGATCATATGATAAAGTTGGATGTTTAGTTTGGAAGAAATTGCCAGACTGTTTTCAGAGTAGCTGGACCCTTTCACATTCTCACCAGCAATATATGAGTGATCCAATTTTTTTTTCGTCCTTGTCAACATGCAAATGTTTTAAATTTGCATTTCCCTAATGGCTAATCATGCTGAACATCTTTTCATATACTTATTTTCCATCTGTATATCTTCTTTCATGAAATGTCTTTATGTTTTTTCATCTATTTTGCTCTAGTTTTAATAAGATTTTTTTTTTTATCATTGAGTATGGAGAGTTCTTTATGTATTTTAGATCCTAGTTACCCTTTTCTGGACATATGGTTTGCAAGTATTTTCTCCCACTCTGTAGTTTGTCTTTTCAACCTCTGATCAGGCTCTTTCTCAGAAAAAAGTTTTCAATTCCATTTAAAATTTTTTCCTTCTCTGGATTGTGCTTTTGTTGTCAAATCTAAGAAATCTTTGCCTACTTCTAGATCCCAAATATTTTTCCTTAGTTTTGTTCCTAAAAGTCTTATTTTTATATTACATTCAAGTCCATGGTTCATTTTTTCAGTTAATTTTTGTGTAAGCATGAGACTTAGGTTGAAACTCTTCTTTTTTGTCTATGAGGTCCAATTTTTCCAGCATCATCTGTTATAAAGGGTATCTTTCCTCCATTGAATTACTTTTGCAAGTTTGTAAAAAATCAATTTGGCATATTTATGTGGATCTACTTCTGGAATCTATATTCTGTTCCCATTGATCTGTGTGTCTATCCCTCCACTAATACCACACAATATTGATTACTGTAGCTATATAATAAGTCTTGAAATTGGGTAGACTAATTCTTCCCATTTTATGTTCTTCCTTTTCAAAATTGTTTCAGCTATTCTAGTACCTTTGCTTTCCCACAAAAGTTTTAGAATTATCTTCTCTATATCTATCTATCTATATAAAAAACCTCATGCTGTTATTTTGATAGGAATTGCATTAAACCTGTAGATATAGTTCTTTTGGGAAGAATTGTCATATTTATTATATGTAGTTTTCCAGTCCATGAACATGGTATGTCTCTCCATTTCTTTAGATCTTCATTGGCGTCTTTCATGAGCCTTGCATAATTTTCAGCTTACAATTTTTACACATCTTGTTAGAAGAGGGGAGAAGTTATTTCAGTTTTTGTGATTATAAATGATATTGTAATTTTAATTTTGGAGACCATGTGTTTATTGCTAGTGCATAGAAAGGCACTTGATTTTGTATTTTTATCTTGTCTCTGTGACTTTGCAGAACTCACTTATTAGTTCTAGAGTGGTTTTTGTATATTCCTTGGGACTTTCTACATAGAAAATCATATCATCTGAAAAAAAAGTACAGTTTTATTTCTTCCTTAACAATCTGTGTGCCTTTTATTTAATTAAAAAAAAATTTTTTTTTTCCCTTAGAGCACCAGGTAGAGCTTCCAGCTATATGGTGAATAGTAATGAGGAGAACAGACATACTTGCCTTAATTACAATGTCAGCTGTAGGGTTTTGGTAGATTTTTTTTTTTTTAAATGAATTTGAGGTTGTTCCCCTTTATTCTTATTTTTGAGAGTTTTATCATGAATGGATGTTGAATCTTGTTTTCAAGTGTTTTTTCTGCAATGATTGATATGATCTTGTGATTTTTCTTCCTTAGTTTGTTAATATGTTCAATTATGCTGATTGATTTTCAAATATTGAACCAGCCTTGAATCCCTGGAATAAATCCCTCTTGGTCATAGTGTACAGTTATTTTTATATATCACTGACTTCTGTTTGCTAATATTTGGTAATTTTTGTGTGAATATTCATGAGGAATTTTGTTTTGTAGTTTTCTTCTTTTGTCCTGTCTTTGTTTGATTTTGGTATCAGGGTAATATTGGCTTCATGAAATGGATTGGAAATTATTTCTTCCCTTTATATTTTCTGGAAGACATTTTCTAGAATTGATGTTAATTTTTCTTTAAACACGTGGTCAATTTCTTAAGTAAAACCATCTCCAGTGATGATCTATACTCTTCTTTATAAGGAGTTTTAAAATTACAAATTCAATTTCCTTGAGAGTTATTGGGTTATTCAAATGATTTATTTTATATTGCGAGAGTTGTGGCACTTTGGGTTATACAAGAAATGAGTCCGTTTTGCCTAAGTTATCAAATTTGTATGTGTAGAGTTGTGTGCAGTATTTTATTATTACACTTTTGATATCTGCAGGTTCTGTAGTGATATACCCTGTTTAACTCCTGTTATTGGTAATTTATGTCTTCTCTCTATGTTTCTGTGCCAGTCTTGCTAAAGGTTTGTCATTTACATTGATCTTTTCAAAGAATCAGCTCTTTTTCCCCTTTGACTTTGTCTATAGTTTTTCTTTTTAAATTTTATTGCATTTTGCTCTTATCTTTATTACATCCTTCCTTCTACTTGCTTTGGGTTTGTTTTACTCTTCTTTCTAGAAAAAATGTTCTTGAGGTGGGAGCTTAGATTATGATTTGAGACTTTAACTCTTCAAATGTACACATTTAGTGTTATCAATTTCCCTTTCAGTACTGCTTTAGTTGTGTCCCACAAATTTTGATATGTTGTATTTTCATTTTCATTCAGCTCAATGTAGTTTTTTTCATTTCCCTTGAGACTTTTCTTTGATGGATTTTTTAGGAGTGTTATTTAGTTTTCAGGTGTTTGAAGATATTCCTTTTACTTATCTGTTGTGTTTTTCTGGTTTGGTACTATTTTGATTCAGCATTATGTGAATAAATCATAATATTTATTTATTCACGTTTAAAACATGCAATGGACCATATGTTGCATATAAGTCATTCATTAATTTAACATTGCCTTGTCTTTTAAATTTTTCATATATTGAACCAACCTTGTTTTTTTTTTGTTTCAATTACTAATTTAAATATTTTCATTTTAAAATAGTGCTCATTCCACCTAATATTTTATTATTAAAGCTTTCAAACATAAAGCATTTGGCCAAATCATATAGTGAACATATATCTAATACCTAAATTCTATAATTCAAATTTTACTATATTTACATCATTACATATCTATCCATCTATCCATCCTCTATCCATCCATCTAGCAGTCCATTGTATTTCTGATACATTTCTAAATAAATTTTAGACATCACTTCAGCAATTGCGCTGCTGTTTATGAATGATATGGACGTTTTACTCTGAGCAGTCTGAAGGTATTTGGGTGCTAACTACTCAGAATTTTCAAGGTATAAGTAAAGGTTAGAGAACATTCAAGCTAAATCCACATTATCTGTGTTGCTATCACCCCATCCATTTCCAACTCCTCCCAGTTGTCCCAATCAGCCACTACACTGAAATGCTCAATAAAAACAGGTCAGGGACAATGGCAGGCTAAATTTATTTCTGAGATCCCTCTTTTTTTACTTACAGGGCCTTTGTCACCCACTTCCAGTAATTAGTTGCTCAACCCCCTTCTACATATGCTCATGTTTATACTGCTTAAGCAATGGCAGTCAGAGTAGGAAGAGAATGGCAGACAAATTCTCACTTAGGTGTTAGTGATCCAGTCTGGGTTTGTGAGAAGGGCATGGGAGGAAATGCTTTCAAGATGAAATTCTAGTGCCTTCACTTAGTTCCTGGACAGCCTTTACACTTCTTTCTCAATTAACACTTTTGTTCTCTGATTTATGGAATGATAAATTTGCTTTATAGGTATGTGCTAAGACAAAATAAAATAATGTGTATAGGGCCTGGAATGTAATAGGCACTCAAAAAACTATAGTGGGATCTTAATTTTTCTAAGAACTTACATATTTTAAAAGAGGATTCCCAGAATGGACAATCTTAACCCAGAGGAATGCTGTTAATTTCAGACAATAAACCATAGAAAGAGAACCTACATCCATCCACCACACACAAACCCACATACACACTCATACAGACATATGTTTTTAATCCTTTCCCAATGTATGTGTGTGGATTAATAGTAAACAATAAAATAAATATAAGGGATCCCAAAATTTCAAGTCTTTCTGATGAGAATGCCACTGCTTTTTAACAGTATCAAATACCAAAAATTTTAAAACAGTTTTATTTACAGACCATACAATCCATCCAAAATGAACAATCAGTGGCTTTAAGTACAATCACAGAATTGTGTGTTCATCACCACAATCAATTTTAGAACATTTTCATTATTCAAAAAAAATCCCATACTCCTAATATTGATCCTTAGCATTGGTATATTACCTTTGTTATAATTGATGAAAAAATATATAAATATTACTGTTAAAAAATTTTGGTGTCCCTCCATTGCTGGTACTTAAGCATACGCTGAATTTGCATTTTGGATAATTCAGTTGCATGGTGTAGGATGGAGAGTAGTTTAGAGTAAGCAGGGCTTTCAAGTCAAGTATTGTGGTTATTTATGAAATTTATCTATCCATACAAAAGGAAAATTGCCATTTATCCTTCAACCTGTTTCTATTAAATGGATTAGATTAAATAGAAATTCTGCTGGTTCTTTCTGTTGGTTCTTTCTTGCTGGTGTATGCTAGTTTAGAATAGGAACTGGCAAGGATTGCATTTATTTGTACAATAGAAGGAGAAGAATGTGGATTTCCGAGATAATCTAGGAAGAGTGGAGGAAAGAAGAAATGAACTAGTAAGATGGCAGAAGGCAGGCTACCACATGAGGTACAGGACCAGCAAGAAAACAGTGATGTTGAACAAGGGGTTTTGAAGAAGAAGAATGGCTAAAATATAATTTTAATCTGCTTATTGTCAGACATAACATGATGTCCTAATAGTTACTCAAATCTATTCACTATCAAATACTTTTTGCCAGAGGGTTAAAAAAATATGGACATAGACAAAGGGGACATGTCACAATATTGGGATGAAATTTGGAAAAGAACTTAGGTAGTGGAATCTGGAACCTGGAGCCAGAGTTACCCTTGAGAATAGAAGCCCTTCAAGAATGTTTGGGAATATCGGGAAGACTTTGGATTTCCATGGGATATAGGACAGAGATTTAATGTGATTTGACCCATGTTCAAGAGGCTGGGAGACACTAGTTACATTAGACCTCATGATTTCTGTGGTTAAGAGTGTGTGTAACAGTGGCATGTGGTGTTCATTCCAGAATGAGCTCTCCAATCAAAAGCAAAGCATTCTCCTGGATATCACCAGTATCTGTGCCTCACCCAAACAGTTGTTATTTGTGCAGATAAAGCAGAAAGGCAGAAACCCAAATGTGCATAAAGCCAAGTCAAAGTTGGCCTTGATTATATCAAGCTGGCAATTTAAGATTAGCCTTGCACTTTGCAAAGCAGAATTATTATTTGCCTCCTTCCAAAGTTCAAGTTTGTGAATAAGTGATTTTGTGCATGAATGAGTGATGGAAATGCATCTGGAGGAAGTCTTCTCCATGGTGCTTGTCGCAAACATTTTTTGGCCAAGTACCTTGTATTATTCCGAGTTCTCTAGGGAAACAGAACCAATAGGAGCTATCTGCATAGTAGGAGATTTTATAAAATTGTCTCACACGACCGTGGGTATGCACAAGTCCAAATTCTGTAGGGCAGGCTGCAAGCCAGAAAATCCAAAGAAGGTCCTCATTGAGTTCCCCAGTAGACATTGGCTATCAGAAGTAGAGATAGAAATTCTATCCCTGAATGCTAAAATCACGTCTCCTTTTAAAGCCTTCAACTGATTGGATGAGACTTCACTCATTGCTGATGGCAAACTCCTCAGTTGATTGTAGGTATAACTGGCCATCTTTACAATCAATTCACTGATGATTAAAGTCCATGAAATGCCTTTGTATTGCAATTAGCCCAGTGCTTGCTTGACCAAACAACAGGGCACCATTACCTGGCCGAGATGACATGTTAGCTTAACCATCAGATACCCTATAAGTTACAAAATTTTCATGCACCTTAATACATGTAAATGTATGTATCTATTATATATATTATATATATATACAAAGATATTATTATATAATGAACAATATGACATATACAAATTTGATATTTAAAAAACATGAGATGAAAGTACTTACCAAGGTACGTTTGAATATTTCCTTTCCACACCGGAGTGGATTTGCCGTGCATTCCCTAGGCTGCAAGCTCCACTTGGAGCAATCCGAAAAACAATAGAATATATCTTGTCAACAAATACCTTGTTGGGAATAGAATCATGTACCCTACAAAGGACATGTGCAAATCTTAATCTGTGTTCCTGTGGGTGTGAATCCATTCATAAAATGGACAATTGAAGATATTATTACTTAAGGTATGGATTCATTTGTGAAAAAAGATTTGCAAGATCTTATTTAGATGAGACCATATTGAATCAAGGTGGGCCTTAATCCATATAACTGGAGTCCCTATTAGCAAAGGGATTTTGGAAGTTTGAGTCAGTAGAAGCCAGAAGTCACCAGAAGTCAGAGGAACAGACACAAAGAGAGAGAGAGAGAGATTGCTATATGACAGAGGATTGCTAGAATGCTACAGACTCTGGCGAAAAGCAAATCCTGTCAATACCTAGATGCTGGACCCTGAGACAATAGCTTCCTGTTGGTAAACCAACCTGTTGTGTGGTGTGTCATAGCAGCCCTGCCAAACTAAAACTCAGCTAGATTGCTGTGAGGAATAACTGGGCCACAGTAGGAGAACACAGGGAAAGTGAAGGAATAGGTGGGAGTCAGGGAGTTTAGGGATTAATCTTTTCTGCATCTATGTAGTGTCATTAAATGTTCTGGCAAAACCTCCTGAGCTATGCATAGCTAAGAAGCAAGCCATAAACCGTGTGGATAGGGACATCTTTTTCTGGTGGGTAGGGGACCAGGATGCCATCTGTGCCCCTTCATCATCTCTGTCACTAAGGGAGGACTCAGATGTTTGGATGTTTTCCAGACACGTATTCCAGGAGGCACTATGGCATGGCCCCCACAGCACACTGCCAAGTTGCTTGGGCAAGGCAGGCCCTCAAAGGACAAGGGCTATACTGATTTTCACTTGACTTTTATGAAGAGAAGAGATAAAAATGGATAACATTTTTTCAGGTGGTTTCATGAGGGCCAAGAGCAGTCTGCTCCCCCATCCACTCACCCAAAAGTTCTTTTGGTGGGATGATATCTCTGTGGGGTTTAATAATTGTTGTTATCAATAACTTATTAGCCTCTCATTAGGTGCTCAGCCTTCTGCCACTGCCAAGTACCAAAGCAGATATAAGAAAAAGTGAAAGCAAACAAATACAACAATACTGCGCCTCTCTCAAGGAGCTCTTGGATAGGAAACAGCATGTATGCCTGTTCCTGGTCTCTGGGAATGCCGAAGGAAGCCTCTGGTGAGTGCTTTATTTTGTAATGTGGCTCTGAGTTTCTGAGAATGGGCAGTAGTACAGGAAGGGCATCCTGGGTCCCAAACATTTCACATATGCTGTTTTATTTCACTCTTAGAAGCACACAGAGAGGAAGCTGTTCTCATCTCTAATTCAGAGAAGAGAAATCAAGGTTCAGAGAAGTTCAACAGCTCATCGAAGGACCAGTTCATCTGCAGTGGGACCCGAAGGAGAAACAACATCTCTGCTGCCAGAACCCAAGAGCTGTGATAGGAAGTCACACAGAGACATTTGCAATTTGCAGAGAGAAGAAGCTGAGAAGGGTTTCCTTTCTTTGTTCTTTAGTAGATCATATCATATATCATATCATACTATACCATATCATACATGATGTTATATTATACTATATAATACTATGTTAATTATCATGCTATGCCATTATATTATGTTACATCATGTCATATCATGTATCATGTCATATCATATCAATCATATCACACCATATCATACATGATGTTATATTATATTATATCATACTATATTATATTATCATGCCATGTCATTATATTATGTTACATCATGTCATATCATATATGATATGATATCATATCATATCATACTATAGAGTGGGTTGGTATGAAGTGATGGTTTTGATATAGAGGCAGAGATTGTCTGGAAAAACATGTGTAAGGGAGTGGGCGAGACCAGTAAAAGGGAAAACAAAGCAAAACAAAAAACAGACTTTACTGGACCATAATATTTATTCACATTAAAACAGAACTATGTAGCTGACTCACGGAACAATAGATATCTATATATTTACCTGTAACTATACTTAATTTTTGCCTCTCCATATTCCAAAAAAGCATTTGTGGAGGCTAAAAAGAAAATCTAAGGGATAAAAAGTAAAATAGTAGTTCAAGAATTATGCAGAAAAATGAAGTCATAGACATTCTTTATCAAAAACCTAGGGTAAAATTCCCTTTAGTTCTCAGATGCCTGGCAGCCAATGCAAAAAGGGAATTATGGCACAATATATTATATCATTCTCATGTGATAAAAAAGAATCATGACTATTTTTAAAGAGCTCATCTTAAATTCTAATTCTTAGCAATACTTTATTGTGAGCATCTTTATACATTAGACAGTGAAAATATAGTAATAGATCAAGTCCACAGTAGGATTTTTGCAGAGGAGACTTTTTCCCAGAGTGTTGCTCTCTGGGAGTCTCTGCCAGGAAAGTTCTGAACCCTGGCTGAGGCGTGATGACAACAGAGTGTCTGTCGGTGATGCAGACACGGAATTGTGCCACTGAGACTCCCTTTCTAGAAAGTACTCTGTCCAGCTGTGAGGAGTGTGGTGATCTGACAGCCTCCAGAGAAGAATTCTTCAGGGATCCCCTCAGCTTTCAAGCTCCTCCAGGGCAGCTGCTGACCAATGCCTGAGCAAGGCAGCGGTACAAGGGCCTGGCCTTTTCTGTCGGGGATTCTTGTAATGGCAATTTTTGCTCCAAGCTCCCCGTGGGGCAGACAGAGATTTATCCAGGCATACATCTTGGTCTAATGGCTCCCGCTGCCCAATCCTGCTCCCCACTTTTCCTTTTGCAGCATTACCCCCACTTACCCCCAATAAACTTGTTTCACTCCTAACTCCATCTCAGTGTCTGCTTCCCAGGAACCCAACCTGCATGAGTGACACTAATTCCTTATAGTATTTACGAGGAATTGGTTGAAGGTGGTCCTTTCCATGACCCTAAACTGGTTTTAGAGACTTGCCTCTCCATTTATAAACTGCAGTGAGTGTCAGCAGTGTAGTTTGGTAGGAGGGAGATCCTTCTATGTTAGAGACTCCCTAATGAGACTCAATAAAACTGCTGAGAAAAATGGCTTTGGGGCTTTTTTTATAAACCTCATTTCTTCCCTTGAAAGAGCATGTTCCTTCATACTCGTTCCAACCATAGGTAACACATTTGATAGCCTGTCCCTTTCCTAAATACAGAGTCTTAGTGTTTTTCCCTGCACCTGGCAATCTTTCATTTGTTTTCACCCATATTCATTCATTGATAGTCAATGCAGCTTGATAAGGTAGGACATCCTCTTTAGCAGGTTAATCGAGGAGATTCTCAGAACCCAAGCGGCTTACCCAAGTCCTCGTGCGCAGATATTTGCAGACAGCGATTTGAACCCAGTTATTTCAACACCAATTATTGAACCCCAAATCCCTGTCCAGACAAGTCCTGTGGATTTCTCTCTCTATTGTATAAACTTAAGCTGAGGCCAGACAAGGGGAACCATCAGCAATCTCTCTTTGTCTTGAAACTGCTCTAACCCTGGAATATGCACTTCAGCCCACAAGGAAGGCAATTTCCATGGGAAAAGGATGGCCAGGGGTGGTGTAGGTTTCCGCCTTCATCTTGGAGGTGGCAATGGAGCCAGATGCATCAGATGTCCTCCTGGTGCCTCACCCATCTTGCTCCTGTGGCCCTAAATGACCCCATTCAAAAGCAGGCTGACCCGTCTATATTCAATGTAGGAACAGCATCCCTAGCGAGCAACCGTTTCTTTGCCACATCTACTTCTGAGCAGAGCTAGCCTAAGAGTCAAAGCTGTCCAGTTTCAAGCTTAAAACACACACAGACACTCACAGACTCACACACAACACCAAGGCAGGAAAGTATCAGGACCTTAAACCCAGGCTGAGACTCGCCCCACCCTTTAACCGACACAGAGGGGTGTTCCCTAAACTGACACCCCCCCCCCCCAGGATGGCATACTTTTAATTTGATGTGACAGTGTGGTCATTACAAGCCTTCGCTAACTTGCTTGTCTGCGTGAACAAAAGAGAATTCTCAACGTCCTCTTAGCCCAGCAGGCAGCGCGTCAGTCTCATAATCTGAAAGAGATTTCTCCCTCCAAGAAGGGGAAGGAGAGAAAGAGATACACTTCCTGTCCCTATGCTGTCTGCACCCACTTACCCCCAGCCTAAGCAAAAGCTGTAACAGGTGTTCGTTTCTTCATGCACGAGGACTGCGAAGAAGGTGACCAGATGGAAATGATTCCATTTTTCCTCTGAAAGGAAAATTATAAACCCTTCCCTGTCACTCAAACTAAGAAAAGCACAGTCTGGCTTTTTTGGGACTTTTTGGGGTCACCTTGTTCAGGATATAGAAAACACATATATACACATGAACATTCACACAGATACAGGGAGAGTCTATTTATTAAGCTCACTCCTACTTCCTTCACCACAATTTATCAATGAAAAACTAGAGCCTTGAGTCAAACATATTTCCAGAAACCCACTCTTAACACCTGCCCTTGGGTTGTGCATTTCTCTCCGAGTATCTGATCTGGCTTTTACCAAGGAGTCACTGGACTGTATGATGTGTACAAACAGTTGCCCCAAAGCTCCAGATATTTATTGCCGGGGCTTGCTGAGAGCGACAGAATCTCAGCTGCACTTGGCAGTCTGACCCCCATTCTTCTTGACAATGGACGATGGAGGGGAGGACTGTTTAACTGTTTACTACGCCAAGACATTTTAATAGGTAATGAATGTACAAACAGTGCGGAAAAAAGAGCCCTCTGTAAGGTGGCTTAGAGTCAGGATAGAAAATTCAAACAATATTAGCCTCAAAAAGTCAACATTAGGCACCCTTCTACCAAGGACCTACAAACAAACAGAGTTACTCTGTACACACATTAGCAAATGCAACTCCATGCTGCTTTCACCTTCTCAGGCCTCGGGTTTCACACATGCCTTTGCAGAGGGCTCAATAGGTTTTGAGACCCAGGGGTTTTGTTTTCCATGAGATTTCCATTTTAGGACGTTTGCATCTAGCTTGTTCAGGGTAGGTGAGAGTCATGGAGAAACTCAAAATCAAGTGGGTGTGGGAGGCACTGGGCCTTGAGACCAAACAACAGTTTCATGGGTGGCCCTGTAGGGGGCCACTTGGTCTTCTATCTCCTCCCAGTTCAGTGAGACGATGTGCTACAGAACAAATGCCTCCTGTGCCCAGACATACGCCATCCCACATGATTAAACGAAAGAATGTTACCCTTTTAAAAGTGCATAATTAGTAATGGAAAAAGAATCCGCCATCTTGCCTTCCTACTCACACAGGCCTAGAAAAGTCAGTTATTGACTTTCCCTTCATGTGTTGAATAATATGATGAAGAACATAAACTAATATTCTCTTTTTCATGCATCAGAGATTTAGCCTCCCTCTTATTTAAAGATTGCCTTGATGTTGTCATTGAAGTTTTTCTTATTGTAAAAGAGGCTGCTCTGTTACTTATACAACTATCTAGAAACAAGGGATTCAGTGATTTCAGAAGATCGCCAGTTTTCTGTACCAACATTAGGAGTACTCTATATGCCCATATGTCTAGGGCTTCCTGAGCTTTCTGATTCCTTTAAAATAGAGTGATTTTTTTTTTTCCAAGCAAGGGCTGCACTAGAAAAGGGTTTAAAATGTACTTGAAAAACTTTTGCTTCCCACCCCATATTTCATGTGCTAATCCCCATCCATACCTTACAAAATCCAAACACACTGTTAACTCCATTTAAGAGTGAATTTTGACATTTTTGAAAATGAAGTCACTCTGACATAACATACCAAGAGGGAATAAAATATGAGCTATATCTCTAAATTGAGAAGATATTCTTTAAAGATTTATTTATTTTATTTATTTATCCCCCCCTTGCTGCTTGTGCTGCTGTGTCCTCTCGCTGCATGTCTTCTCTGTGTCTGCTTATCTCCCCCTTGCTGTGAGGTCTTGCCGCATCAGCCCACGGCGCCGCACGAGCCGGCCTGCCCTCACAAGGAGGCGCTGGGAAGCGAACCCGGGGCCTCTCATGTGGTAAACGGGTGCTCTATCCATTGCGCCACACCCGCTTCCCGAGAAGATATTCTTTAAAAATACCTTTCTTAAATTAAATTTGCCACAGAGTTCTTTTTAGCCCATTGCTTAAAATGTAATTATGCAAAAAAGGGAAAATTTATTAGTACAATCAATGGAGTCCCACCATTTCATAAAAATGGGTCTTAGCTCCCATAGCATTTTTTTTTTTTTTTGGCTAGCTGTACCAACTTAGTTATACACGTAAGAATTTCATGTCACAAAGAAGAGAAAATGACCTTTCTTCCCCGCAGTGAAGAGTAAGTACAATAATTGTGGAGCTCACAAAATGAAAGACACATTCTCAGCCTTTGGACACCAGAGAAGAGGAGGGCAGTGAACGTCTTTGGATTATTTTAACAGACTCGAAAGCAGATGCAATTTGTAAAATGTGGAAAAAAGAAAAATAGTTTCTCAGTTTTTGCAATGAGAATATGGCATGATCAAAGTTGCTGGAAGAATATTTTGCAAAGATTTTTTTTTTTTTCACATGTTTCTTCCAGAAAATTCTTTCCCAGGGAAAGAATGCCTGGGGGAAAAAGCCTTCTAATTGCGGTTGGCTGAGAACCTCCCTGGAAAAAGTCAATAGCAGCCGAGCACAGGTGGCTTGTCTGCTGCTCGCCCACCCCAGCGTCTGATAAACCCAGCCTCTTCCCTGGATCAAGGTATTAAGGTTTGGGTTATTTGTATTGATTTTATGGGCCGCTATGCTGCACCAGTCATGCTCAAATCTTGGCTCACAAATTCCTCTTTAAAATGTTACCGCCCTTTCATTCCCTTTGCTATCAATATCGCAGCCAGAGGGGCCACTTGTTAACACCCCTTGGCTGTGGTCTTGTCAGATGCTCCCAGGATCTGCATATTCTTAAAGTTTCATGGGTAACAATGTAGGGCCGGGAAGTCAGTGAGATCCTCTGGCAGCGTGTGCACGCACGCACACACACACACAGACACACACTTTCAAGGATTTTTTTTCTCTGACATTCAGAAGGATTCACCCCCTTGCCCAGGAAACCCTTTCCAATGCAAGGGCCCTCTAGTGGTTAAAACGGGAACTCAGCAATAATGGATGCCTAATTAGAGACATTCCATCATTTGAAAGCACAGCCACACCCACAAACAGGTGTGTGAACAGGACTTTTTAGACCTGCACACAGAGACTACTGGCTGTGCCCACAACCCCAACTCGGCCTGAAATAACCCTTAAAGAAACTTTGCCTTAGATGCTGATAATTTGAGGTCACTAAAGATTTCCCCTAGAAGTTCCAAAGCAATTCCTTCTCAGCTAAATAGAAAAACTAAGCCATCTAATAATTTTAAGCACATCATTTTCCTTCTCGTCAGCAGAGACTAAAATCAGCTTTAACTGGCAGCCAGACAGAAGCCTTACACCCAGGCACCGTCGCGACTGTATTTATCAGTCTGCCCCGATCCTTTAACAAACACGCAGGAAGGTAAAAATAAAACACATGTTTTCCCTTATTTCTCTGCAAGCGCTTACTTAAGGTTTTATTATATTTGGCCATGGGACATTCAGTAAACTTGCTGATGATATCAAAGAATGATTTTACAAACAGTAAAAGTTACACTATTGACACCTCCAAATTCTGGAGTATTTACATTGTGTTAGGTGCACACTTGCTCAGGGAGATTAACAAACATTACTAGAAAGGCTGTGGCCAAATCCACCCTGGTTGTTTATAAAACCTTTACAACTCATCAGCTTCCACTAACACACTGGCACTGTTCAATTACCATCAGTTTTAGAGAGCCTTAGCAAAACATCCAGTGCCCATGTAAATAGACAAATCTGAAAACTAGCTGGTCTGTTGGCTTACATACTGTAGGTAATGTTTTCTTTTGCTCAAATTTGTTCTGGAAACTAATCACGCTCTGATAAAGCCATCTGCAAATATGAGAAAGATTGACACCCACATGTCAAAGTTTACACAGCCTGACCAAGTGTACATATAGTGCAGATGATGCAAGGGTTTTGCCGTGCAGAGCTTCTCCAGGGCCATGTTGGAATGGAGCTGGCTGGAAAAGAATGCAGGCACCTCTGTCCACGTTAAAGCAAAACTCGCCAGTTTCCTGGCCACATTAAAACTCTAGATGTTTCTTCCAAAGGAAAGAGTGCTTCCCTCAAGATTCATCATGGAAACTTAACTTCATTCCCCAGGCCCTGTCAGTGAAGAACTAAAGGATTATTATCAGATAGCTGATCCAAACACAATTGCCTTTCTAAAATTTTACCTTGATCCAGAAAATGACAGTATCTTATTGTCCACCTGCTAGAAGGCTTAGCATTAAATATTAGTAGGAGGAATGATATGCTATGGCATTTGTGTAGCAATTCACAGGCTAGCAAGTTCTTGCTGAGCATAATCTAGTTTTCAGGAAAGACTTTAGTGATTTGTCCAACCACACTCAAAGAAAATCCAGGATAAAAATCTGATTCCAAAGATGTATGTTCCCAAATGTACTTAAACACAATGATGAATTAATCTTCATTTTCCAACAATAACAAATTTTTCTGACATAGAAGTACCTGGCACAATCTTCTTTTTATTGGTGATTGTCTGCATTTCATGGAAAATAACCCAGTTCCTCTACTGAGTGGTCCTGATCTTCCTCTTTGGTAACACAATGAAGAATGAAATCAACAGCCTTGTGTAAGGACTGATCTGTAGTGAACTTTTTTGCCTCCTGGTACTGACTAATTACCAAGAGCTCAGAGATTATATGTTTGAAATTTCATTCTAGAACGGTTTTAGGTATCAACGGCAAACCACCTTATTTATCATTTCTAGAATATAGTCTAATAAACCTTTGACAAATATGGCAACATTTGCTTTTCTCTAGCCTTCTGACAATTCTCATGTTTGTTTGTTTTTTTAAATCACCAAGCATAGTTCTATGATTTCATCTGCCAGATATTTTAGTTCTCACTTAACAGTCCAGACAATTTCATATCCATTCACTATTTTTAAGTTTTCATTCACTCTTTAAATTTCCAATTTGAAGATCATTTTCCTGATAGATTATTAAATCTACACCCAGTAATGGACTTACTACTTTCTTTTTCTTCTTGATCTAAATATAACAACCCCCCCACACACACATAAAATAAACAAACAAACAAAAAACAACCCACAAACCTTCTGGTAGCTATTAGATTTTGTTTTGTTTTGTTTTGCTTTGAAAGCATAGCTAATATCTAGTCTCCTTATTTCCTTGAAACCCATCTATTTATGTCCATTTGCCCTTTGTATAGATATCTTAAGCTATGGGCTCACCAGAAATCTCTTTATTTAACCACCCTCTGTTATTTAGATGCCTTTACCTTCACAAATCTATTTGTTCCAAATTTTCCAAGCTGAAGTCTTATATAATCAACAACTCTTATGTCTCGCCTAATTGCCACATTTCATGGGCAGAACCCATATCAAACTACCTGCCCCTGTGAATTCAAATAGTTATTCTGTTTACCCAGAATGGGTTTAATCAACTTGCCAAGAAGTTTTCAAGGACAAACACTTACATTTATGAAGACATATCTGTTTTTCTCTTGTTCAATGATTTGAACTGTCTTTGATCATATAACATGACTTACAAAATTCCATAACTTCTTTTGTGCTTCACAACGTGTGCTAATTTGAAATGTGTAAGAATTTTACTGTGATTCTTGTCCAACAGAAGCCTTTTCTATGTTGGCTTATAAAACTTTATTCCCAATTTCCTCTTCTTAAGGAATAAACGATCTTTGCCCTCATGGGGATAATTGGATCACAGAGGCAGGTGTGAGCTTAACTATTACCGGGTAATATTGCATCAGAGGAGATGGTTAAGGGTAGGAGGATAATAATGCTTCTGAAGGGAAAGTGGTGAAGAAGAGAGGTGAGAACTTGTCAGCTGCCTGGGCCATGACAGCCACTGGTCTAGGGTCTTGTTATTATCTCTTATCTCATCCATCCCCTTCAACCTCCTAATTTATTCGAATTGACACTTCCACCCTTGTTTAATAGCCTTTAATGGTTTCCAATAGCTCTTGGCACAAAGACCATACTCCTTATGATTTGGAGCATGCCAACATCATGAGGCTCTTTTTTATTGTCCCTCTCTTTCTTTTCGCTGCTCACTCATCACCTCTGATCTTCTTTCCAAGGGTCATAACTGTTTGGGTCACCTGTATATACCCAGGCCTAGCCCATTCCTGGCACAGACAAGATGCTTAGTAAATATTTCTTAAATGAAGGAACAAACTAGTGAAGGCATTTAATCCTTTCGGCAATCTTGAGATGAGGAAATAGAGGGTCAGATGGATTTAGGAGCAGGCCCAAGTCTCAGCTAAATAACAAACAGAAGGTGACAGTGTGTTAGCAGTGCTCTGAGACCCCTCGTAAGAACCGCATTAAGACACCTTATAGCTGGAGAAACACACACTGATGAACCGTGCTGCCCAAGTGCAATATAGAGATAAGCGGAGGATAGGCCCACTCCCTCTAGCCCGAAGCAATTTTCGTTCCCTTCAGATGTGTTTGCTGCCGTGGTGTTCCTTTAGAGGTTTTATTTATCTGTGGATTTTCTTTGAAGGAAGGCAGCCAGAGGATGTTTTTTAGACGCCAAGGTGAGAATTAGTAAGATGCTTTGACACGGCACCTTTTATAACATTGAAAAATGATCATTAGACTCGCTCTCAAGGATAAGGGATTTGCATTTGGCTTGCTTTGTGCAAACAGGGCTTTTGTTGATTTATCAACAGGACTTTGCTTGGGGTTTTGGATTGGATTCCAGAGGTTGGCACCTACGCTCTAAAAAATCTAAACAGAAGGAGAAAATAAATCACCAACTGGCACTTTAAAGGCAAAGATTTATACCAAATTTAATGAACTTCCTGTCTTGCTGAGCATGAGGAAAATGTCATGTTTACCCCAATGCTCTCTGCTCCTGGCAGCGGATGTGCCGAGTTGGAAGGGATGCAGAAGTAGGTCACTCTTACCCAACTGGAACTCAGAAAACTCATTAGAGAGAGAGAGAGCACTCAGCAAGAGCCCTGGCCTTTATGGTATGCTCTAGCCCCTTGCTTCTAATTCTATGGAGAAATGAGGGTCAACTCCCATTGTCTTAACTGGGTTCCCCTAGAAGCAGACCAAAGTCAAGGGTCTGAGTGTGAGTAGCTTATTTGGGAAGTGACCCCAGGAAACACTAGTCAAGGATTTGGGAAGTGAGATGCAAGGGTAGTCCATGAAGGGGATGTCATCAAACCAGTTGACACTGGGAAACTGGAGCTTTATCATGCTGGGGAACTCTAAGAGACAGTGGAGAGCAAGCGTCTCAGAGTTATCCCAACCAAGGGGCGAGGGCACTGGGGTGTTTAATTCACGAACTCTCTCAGGCAGTGTTCAAGGGCTGCTACCAGCCTATGGCATCTGTGAGCAGGCTCCAGTAACTAGACAAAGCCCTCAAGCAAAGGGACGCTGATGTTGGCAGTTGGGAGTGGGACGTGCATTCACTGAATTGGGAGGGGTACAGGTGGGTGGGGCAGCCACAGGGTCTGCGACCCCAGTGCAAATCAAACCTCCGGATCTTATTATCCCCCTATTACTTCTGTGGATTCTCTTTTCGACTTGTATGTGGTCCATACATGTTGCCTGGGAGGTACAAACATCTTACCATACTTCCCGTCATACACAGTCGAAGACAGTCTTTGACTCAGTCATCAAACCCATTTGTGAGCAGTTCTAAAACAATAACCATAACGCCCTCTCGTATGACAAGGAGTGTACACTTTCCAACTGTCTGTATATCAAGGAGGGAGAAACACCCAGATTCAAAACTACATAAATATACTATGTGCCATTTGATTTGGGAGTCTAAAATGGACCTGATTTATTTCCAAGTGGCAAAAAAAATCTTTTATCAAAATAAATATACATTGTTATATATATTCAATTAAAATTGAATAAATAAATGTACACTCAGGTAGTAGAGAAGAAACGAGAAATAGAGCAAGAGTCCAAGTAGTTGAAAACCTGATTGGAGGATCTGTAAGCTGGTGGTCTTGGTAGAGACTGAGTGACCATTCAGGATACACCCGTTGCCTCATGAATACTGTATGGGTCCCCTGATGTGTGTTTGATTCTACGCAGGTAAGCTCACCTTTCCAGGCTTTTGCTGTTGAACAAGTCTTACTAGCCCTACAGCCATTTATTTCCTCCTTTGTCTTTCAGGCTGTCTTTAGAGTCACGATCACTGCCTTATCTTCAGATCAATGCTCCTCATTTTGAACCAAGGTCAACTTTATACAAATCATCAAGGAGCAAGACCTTTGCATGGGGATAACTTTAGCTGAGAAAGTAGGCCCTTAGGCTCTAGTTCCAGAAATACTTCTTGCTAGCTTTACTTGATTTTCTTTTCAGTTCCTTCATCTTTAAAGTGAGATTGGATGGGATTGCTCAAACCTTGCATCATTCTGGATAATTTCCTTTAAAATATGTTTTGTTTTTCCTATTAACTTGCCCTTATTTACATCTCTAGTCCTGTAAAAGGGAGGCAGCTTTGACTATGAGGGAGAGTTTCTATCCACCTATTTCCTTTCTTTGGAAAATGATTCCCATTTCCATCCTTGCCTTGTTTCAAGAGATAGCTTCAGTCGGTGGACTTGCATGTGACACCCTTGTAAGACATTTGTTTGTGTCTGTCTATTGATGGATCATTCAATTAGTGACGTAGTCTTACAATTTAAAAAGCAAAAGGAGTATATGATACTATGTACTGATCACACAGTATCCTGGGTTAAAGTAAGACAAACGTGTTTGGGAAATGCTGTGTACTATGGCTCAGACTATCAGAAAATCACAAGGAAGAACAGCCTATGTAAGGAACTCACTTTCTTACAGAAAAGAAATGAGCAATCCATGTAATTCTGGTATATTTGGTCTTATGGAGAAACACTGATATATAAATCATTGCATATTCAGAAGGTGTAGGAGGTAGAAAT
Source organism: Cabassous unicinctus (assembly GCA_029593785.1). NCBI lineage: Eukaryota > Metazoa > Chordata > Mammalia > Cingulata > Chlamyphoridae > Cabassous > Cabassous unicinctus. The sequence continues at coordinate 2,794 of JAQZBX010040391.1, read as the reverse complement.
GTAAGTTTGAAAAACATATAACATTCTAACATCTCCTACAAAGTGTAAAAAAGCCACATGAGCAGTGTTTCGGCATCTGACTGACCCCCCTCTGGTACTGTATGACAAAATCCACTTTGGACTATGTGGTATAGCACTAAGAATTAATGACATCTGGTTTTTAAGGTAGCAGAATGCAAGTTAGAGTGAAAAAGAATATCAAATAAACAATGTCCCTTGAGTACAAAGAGGGAAAGAACAGTAATACCTGCTAGATATTAAAACTGACCCCATACAGCTAAGATGCAAGAGAGAGAGCAAAGGTGTCATGAGAAGGATAAACTTGTGCTCACCTTTTCCATGTCCCTCTGAACCATTATACAAGCCTGAATGTGTCATGGCCCGAATGCTGGGGTTTTAATCCCTGGTTGGTATTTCCTCATCTTGCTACTGAAGCACTCAAAAGTTGAAGAACGACAGTCAATATTTAGACACATTATGAAATCACTTAAGTTCTTCTTGATTGGAAGTTTATTTAGATTTGTTGAATTAATAATTTCTAAAGTCAGTATTCAACGTTGTGTAAGCACAACTTTTGAAATATTTCTAAGCAATCTGTAATGCATAGTATTAGAAAGGGCAGTTAGTCTGAGTTTACTTCATCCCCTTATTAGAGCAAAAGGAAATTAAGTTGCCCCCCACATAGAAGTTTTAGATAAGAATTGTAAAAAACAAAAAGAATAATAATTGTAAAAGAAGAATTGTAAAAATAAAAAGTCTTTTATTAACAGTCAATTAATATTGACAATAGGAAACAGATTCTGGAAATGAGTTAAAATTGTATTCAGTTCAATAATATTGCTCACATTCTTGTGTGCTTGTAGATCTCCAATTCATATTCTTTGTCATTGTTGGTGTTTTAATGTTACTAACAAATTACTGCTATTAGTCACAGCCGACTGAGACTCATGCCAGGGCTTAGGATGCGCATGTCATGTGTCCTTATGCCAAGGCTCATGATGGGCTATATAAAGGGGACCTCTTTTATCTTCTGTTGTGGGTTGAATCGTGTCCTCCAAAAAGACATGTTGACGTCCTAACCTCTACTTCCTGTGAATGTGACCTTATTTGGAAATAGAGTCTTTGCTGATGTAGTTAAATTAAGATGAGATCATACTGGATTAGGGTTGGCCCTAAACCCAATTTCTGTAGACCTTATAAGGAGAAGATTTGGACACACGCAGAGCCACACAGGAAAATGGCTTATGAGGATGGAAGCAGAGATTGGAGTGACACAGCTACGAGCCAAGGAAATCCAGGGATGCTGGCATCCATCAGCAGCTGGAAGATGCAAGGAAGCACACTTCCCTAGAGACTTCACAGGGAGCATGGCTCTGCCAATACATTGATTTTGGACGTCTAGTCTCCAAAGCTGATGGAAAGTACATTTCTGTTGTACTAAACCATCCACTTTGAAGTATTTTGTTACAGCAGTCATAGGAAACAATATATCTTCCATTCCAGCAACTTGCCAAACCTTATTTTCATTATCTTACACATCCCTGAACAGTTCTTTGCAAATTCATCCTTATTTTTATAACCATTGTTTCTGAGCAAAAATAAAACAAATCTCTTATCCCAATCATTCTCCCATCTTCCACCTCACCCTCAATAAATCACATTTTTCACTGTTTTTCAAATAACAAGTGGGATTATTACAGGAAGTTAAAAAAGTTTATTATCAAGAAATTACCTGGGTTTTCCTGTTGTTATTGTTGTGACAATTGTTATTTTAACCTGTTAATTCAACTCACTTTCTGGACAAGTTTAAATACCTTGATTCAAACAAACTGTAAATGGCATATTTAGACAAATAGGGAAATTTGAAAATGGTCTGTATATTAGAAGATATTAAGGAAATTTTATTTGTTTTTTGATTAAGAATCATATGGCATTGTGATTATGTCAGAAGAACACCCCCCTTTATAAAATTCTCTTTGTGGTAACATACACATAACACAAAATTTCCCATTTTAACCATTTTTAAGTGTACAATTCAGAGGCATTAATTGTGTCCCCAGTGTGGTACTACAATCACCACTGGCAGTTACCAAAACTTGTATACCAAACAGGAACTCTATACCCATTAAGCAATAGTATCTTTTTCTCCTCATTCCTTGGTTCCTGGGAAACTCTAATCTACTTTCTGTCTCTATGAATTTGCTTATTCCATATATTTCATAAAAGTGAAATCATACAGTATTTGTCCTTTTGGTTTTGGCTTATTTCACTCAGCATAATGTTTTCAAGGCTCACCAAAATTTAGCTTATATCAAAACTCTACTCCATTTTATGACTGACTAATAAGTCATTGTGTATATACCATATTTTATTTAGTTATCTGTTGGTGGACACTTGGGTTACTTCCACCTTTTGCCTATTATGAATAATCTTGCTATGAACATTGATGTAAAAGTATTTGCTCCAATCCCTGCTTTCAATAACTAGGAATGGAATTGTCAGGTCATATGGTAATTCTATGTTTAACTTTTCTGAGGAAACTCCAAACTGTTTTACACAGTGGCTACACCACTTTATATTCACACCAGCAATGCACAAGGGTTGTAATTTCTATACATCCTCTCTGTTACTTGTTATCTTTTTTTTCTTTTCTTTTTTTTTTTTTTTCCTTAAGAATAGCCATCCTATTGGGTGTGAAGTGGTATCTCATGGTTTTGATTTACATTTCCCGGATGTCTAATGAGGTTGAGCATCTTTTTAATGCGCTTATTGGCTGTTTGTATATCTTCCTTGG
>JAQZBX010040390.1:0-22691 GCA_029593785.1 Cabassous unicinctus | reverse complement strand
GCTGCCATCTTGTTTCTTCTTTGTTGTGTTTCCCCTTCCTTTGTTTCCCTTTTTTTTTTGGTCTACCAATTTTGTCTACCTACACTAATACTACTTATTTTTTTGCCTTCTTTCATCTTTCTATCTTCTGCTTTCTGTTGTTGTTCTTACATTCCACCTCTTTTTGTTTGGTCTTCAATTTTCCTTATCTTTATATCTCTCTCCTTTTTTCTCGGTATTCCTTTGTTTTTAACTTTTTTTCTAGTTGTGTTTTCTATTCTCTTTCCCTCTTTTCTCATTATTCTAGCCTTTTAATTCTTCCTATTTATTTTTCTCTATTCAGTTTCTCACCTCACTGTTTGTAATCCACTTTTTTATTCTTATTCCTCTGCACTTCTTACTCAAGTTAATTGTTCATTTTCCTAGGTATTATATGGTTCCTCTTCTACCTTTTACTCTTATTATTACTATTATCCTTTTTCTCTTCTTACCTTTTTCCTTTTCTCTGGCCCTAAGTATTTTTCAAGAGAACATAGATGACAGCAAGGAATCGAATAAGAGGAACAAAGTGTCAAAGTGAAATCTTACCACACACAAAAAAAAAACAAAAAAAATAAAAGACTAGATTACAAAGAGAAGCTAATCAACTGAACAAACCCATCAAGATAAACTGATGCCTAGACAAAAACAAATAATTAAAACACATACTAAGAAACAGGAAGGCATGGCCCAGTCCAACAAACCAACTAAAAAACAGGTGATGCAGAACATGGAAAAACTAATCGGAGATGTGTAAACAAATATCATGATTCAACATAATGAAGTGAAGGAAGAGATTAAAAATATTAAGAAAACACACTGAAGAAATTGTAAACATACATAAAATGATTACAGATATGATGGTGATGAATGGCACAATCCATTTAAAAATAAATAAATAAATAACACTGGACGCACCTAACAGCAGGTTTGAACACGCAGAGGAAAGAATCAGCGATTCTTTTCAGACAGTACAGCTGAAATCAAACATATAATAGAACAGATTGATAAAAAGATAGAAAAAATCCCGCAGGGACTCAGGGATTTGAATGACAGCATGAAATGCACAAACATACACATTATAGGCATCTCAGAGTGAGAAGAGAAGGGAAAGGGGACAGAAGGTGTGTTGGAGGAAATAATGGTTGAAAATTTCCCAACCCTATTGAAGGACATGGATGTACATGTCCAGGAAGCACGGCACACACTAAACAGTACAAATCCTAACAGGTCTACTACAAGACATATACATGTTAAATTGTCCAATGCTCAAGACAAAGACAGAATACTGAAAGCAGCAAGAGAAAAGAGAACCATCACATACAAAGGAAGCTCGATAAAATTAACTGCTGATTTCTCATTTGAAACCATGGAAGCAAGAAGGCAGTGGTATGAAACTGTCAAGGTGCTAAATGAAAAAAATTCCAGCCAAAAATTCTCTATCCAACAAAACTGGCATTCAGAAATCAGGGAGAGTTCAAAATATTCACAGATAAAAAGAAATTAAGAGAGTATGTCAATAAGAAACCAACACTTCAAGAAATACTAAAGGGAGTTCTGCAGGTCAAAAGGAAAAACAGGAGAGACACATTTGGAGGAGAGTGTGAGAATAACTAAAATATAAGAAGAGAAATAAAAACAACATATGGCATACATAAACCTAAATAAAATATGGCTAATGTAAGTAATTCCTTGACACTAATAACATTAAATTTTAATAGACTAAATGCACCAGTCAGGAGACACAGATTGGCAAAATGGATAAGGAAATATGACCCATCTGTATGCTGTCCACAAGAAACCCACCTTAGACCCAGGCATGCAAGGGTCTAAGGTGAATGGTTGGAAAATAATTCTACAAGCAAACAATAACCAAAAAAGGGCAGGAGTAGCTAGATTTTAAATGAAAAACTATTGTAAGAGACAAAAATGGACACTATATATTAATAAAAGGGGTAATCTATCAAGAAGAAAGAGCAATCATAAACATTTATGCACCTAACCAGGGACCTGAAAATACATGAGGCAAACACTGGAAAACTAAGTGGAGAAATAGAAGCTTCTACAATTATAATGGGGAACTTTAATACACCACTATCACCATTAGACAGAACATCTCAACAGAGAATCAATAAAGAAATAAAGACCTTGAAGAATACATAAGAGGATCTAGACCTAATAGACATATACAGAACATTATACCCAAATAAAGCAGGATACACATTCTTTTCAAGAGAACATGGATCATTCTCCAGGATAGACCACATGCTAGGCCACAGAACAACCCTCAATGAATTCAGAAAGATTGAAATTATACAAAGTAATTTCTATGACCACAAGGGAATGAAACTGGAAATCAGTAAGGGACAGAGAACCTGATTAGGCACAAAGATTTGAAAGTTGAACATCACAGTCTTGGGCAAACAATGGGTCAGGAGAAAATTGCAATAGAGATCAGTAACTACCTTGAAACAAATGAAAATGACATCACAACATATCGAAACCTATGGGGTGCAGCAAGAGCTGTACTGAGAGGAAAATTCATAGCCATAAATTTCTATATTAAAAAAGAAGAAAGAGCTAAAATCAAAGACCTAACCTGGAGGAATTAGAAAAAAGAAAAAAAAAAACTAATCCCAAAGGAAGTAGAAGAAGGAAATAGCAAAGATTAGAACAGAACTAAATGAAATTGAAAATAAGAAAGCAGTAGAAAAAATAAACAAAACCAAAAGCTGATTCTCCAAGAAGATCAATAAAATTGACAAAGCACTAGCTAGGCTAACAAAGAAAAAAAACAGAGAAAATACAAATACACAAAATAAGAAATGAGGAAGGGGATATCACCACTGACCCCACAGAAATAGAGTATCATAAGAGGATACTTTGAAAAATTATATGCCAACAAGATGGATAATTTACAGGAAATGAACAAATTCCTAGAAATTCACAAGCGGCCTACATTGATGAAAGAAGAAATTGATGAACTCAACAGACCAATCACCGGTAAAGAGATAGAATTAGTCATCAAAAACCTCCCAACTAAGAAAAGCCCAGGACCAGGTGGCTTCACAGGTGAATTCTACTAAACATTCTGGAAAGAACTAACACCAATCCTCCTTACACTCTTAAAAAAAATAGAGATAGAGGGAACATTGCCTAACTTATTCTATGATGCCAACATCATTCTAATACCAAAGCCAAACAAAGAAGCCACAAGAAAGGAAAAGTATAGACCAATAACTCTAATGAACCTACATGCTAAAATCCTCAACAAAATACTTGCTAATCGTATTCAACAACACATCAAACAAATTGTATAATATGACCAAGTGGATTTCATTCCTGGTATGAAAGGATGGTTCAACATGAGAAAATCAATCAATGTAATACACCACATAAACAGATTGAAAGAAAAAAAAAAATCAAATGATCTACAGATGCAGAAAAAGCATTCGACAAAATAGAACACCCTTTCCTGATAAAAGCACTACAAAAGATAAGAATAGGAGGAAACTTTCTCAACATGATAAAGGGTATATATGAAAAACCCACAGCTAACATTATATTTATTGAAGAAACCCTAAAAGCTTTCCATCTAAGTTTGGGAAAAGGATGAGAATGCCCACTTTCACTGCTCCTGTTTAACAATGTGTTCAAAGTAACTTGCTTGAGCACTTAAAGAAGAAAAAGGTATAAAAGGCATCCAAATTGGAAAGGAAGAAGTAAAAATTTCACTATTTTCAGACAACCTGATCCTATACATAGGAAGCCCTGAGAAATCTACAACAAAGCCTCTAGAGCTTATAAATGAGTTCAGTAAATTTGCAGGTTATAAGATCAATGTGTAAAAATCAGTTGCATTTCTATATACCAACAATGAGCAATCTGAGGAGGAAATCAAGAAGAAAATCCCATTTACAATAGCAACTAAAAGAATCAAATACCTAGGAATAAATTTAACTAAAGATATAAATGACATACACAGAAAACTACACAACACTGTTAAAGGAAATCAAAGATGATTAAATAAATGGAAGAATATTCCGTTTATGGATAGGAAGACTAAATATCATTAAGATGTTTATCTAAAGTGATCTATAGAGTCAATGCAAGCCCAATAAACATCACCACAGCATTTTTTACTGAATTGGAAAAACTAATTATGAAATATATCTGGAAGGACAATACGCCCCAAATAGCCAAAAGCATATTGAAAAAGAAAAATGAAATTGGAGGAATCATGCTACCTGACTTTAAAACACACTACAAAGCTACAGTGGTCAAAACTGCATGGCTTTGGCACAAGGATAGATATACTGACCAATGGAACCAAATTGAAAGTTCTAATATAGAGCCTCACATAAACAGTGAACAATATTTGAAAAGGCTTTCAAGCCCATTCAACTGTGTGAGAAAGGATTCTTCAATAAATGGTGCTTGAAGAACTGGATATCCGTATTCAAAAGAATAAGAGAGGAACACTATCTCACACCTTATACAAAAATTAATTTAAGATGAATCAAAGATCTAAATATAAGAGCCAAGACCTTAAAGACCTTGGAAGATAATGTAGGGAAGCATCTACTGGATCTTGTAATAGGAAATGGTTTCATGAACTTCACACACAAAGCATGGTCAGTAGGACCTCCTCAAACTTAAAAACTTTTGTACCTCAAAGGAGTTTGTCAAGAAAAGGAAAAGGCAGCCTACTCAATAGGAGAAAATACTTGGTAACCATATATCAGATAGGGGCCTAATATCCTGCATATATAAAGAAATCCTACACCTCAAAAACAAAAAGACCAAAAACAACCCATTTAAAAAATGGGCACATGATTTGTATAGACACTTCTCCAAAGAAGAAATACAAATGGCTAAAAAGCACATGAAAAGATGTTCAACATCACTAGCTATTAGGGAAATGCAAATCATAACTAAGATGAGATATCATCTTATACCCATTAGACTGGTGACTATTAAAAAAACAAAGGACTACAAGTGTTGGAGAGGATGTGGAGGAATGTGAACACTCATCCACTGCTGGTGGGAATGTAGAATGGTGCAACCATTGTGGAGGACAGTTTGGCGGTTCCTCAGAAAACTAATTACAGAACTACCATATGATTCAGCAATTCCACTGCTGGGCATATACCCAGAAGAACTGAAAAGAATGACACGATCAGATATATGTACACCAATGTTCATAGCATCATTATTCACTATTGCCAAAAGTTGGAATCAACCCAAAGGTCCTTCAACAGATGAATGGATAAACAAATTGTGTATATACATGCAGTGGAATATTACTCAGCTGTAAGAAGGAATACAGTATTAATACATGGGATAACATGGATGAATCTTGAGGACCTTATGTTGAATGAAGCAAGCCAGGCACTGAAGGACAAATATTACATGACCTCACTGATATGAATTGAGCAAAGTGAACAAATCCACAAAGCTAGAGTTTGGAAGATAGGTTTTCAGGAAATAAAAAGAGATAAGAAGGCTGTGAGCCAAAATCTATGGGCAAAGTCTCTGATAAGTTGGAAGTATGTCATTGTGCAGTGGAGGGACATGACAGTGGTGCAGTGATACTATTGGGTTAGTCAGTGCAGGTATGTCAGGGGTGTAAGGTGTAGAGCAGTGTTGGACTGTCCATGGAACTGGGAGGAAGGTTGGGGGAGTGAACAAGTGAACACTGGGGATTGGTGGGTACGTGGTTGAAACTACAATGTTGGGAATGCTCTTTTGGCAATAGGGTAAAGTAAGATTACTGGTTTAGGGCATTGGATGTGGGGGGCATTCGAGACAGGGTGCATCAGGGGCAGGCTTCTAGGGGGTGTGTAATTGTTCATCTGGACATAGTGTGTTATATCAGTGGGTAGAGACCCACATAATGAGCGGGAAGGTGTTGGGATACCATCCTTGGGAGGCCTCCTGTGTTCTCAAAAAGAGGGAAGGGAGTCCCTCGAGAGCATGGTCAGTGCCCAATAAGGGAGAACAGACTAGTGTGTCAAACCCTAGTGTTGTTGCAAATAACTATGAATCTGGTCCTGCAAAGAGTGAAGCCTGATGGTTGCCATGGGTCCTGAGGGTAGGGGGAGGAAGGAATAGAATAGATGGAACAGGAGTCATTTTGAGGGTGATGGAAGTGTTCTACATGATCTTGCAATGATGGATACAGGCCATGTTAAGTTTCATCAAAATTTATAAAAATGTATGGTCCAAAATGTAAACCATAATGTAAACCACTGACCAAGGTTGGTAGATATGTTTCAATATTTGCACAACAGTTGTGACAAATGTACCATCCACATATAAAATGTTGTTAAAAGGGGAAGAGGGAAAAGGGGGAGGATGTTGGATATATGGGAGTCCCTTATATTCTCTATGTGACTTTGCTGTGACCTAAAACATCTTTGAAGACAAAATGAAAAAAAGTAAGACATTGGGGGAATAAATGGAAGAAAATGTCACTGTACAAACAGGATATTAGATCTTACAGTGATGAAAGGCAAATGCCAAAAAAAAATTCTTATATTTTTTCATTAATTTTTATTATGCCCAATTTTTTTAATTTTTAAAATTTTCTTGTATTTTATCTTATTTTTTTAAAAACTATCATTATTTAATTTTCTTATTAATTGTATTTGGCTATTTTATTGGCTTCAATTTTGAAGAAGTTTTGGATCACAGAACTGTTACAACTGTGGTGGGGGAGGACCATTTGTGTGGGGTGTCAGTGATAGGGGCTACATGTGAGGAGGTTCACCTGGACATACATATAAGGCACATAAATGTGTTCAAATGTTCATAGGGCATTGTCACGATGGGTGGAGATTCACACAAAAACCAAATGAGCCGTGAATTCCCATCCTGGGGAGCTCTGCCACATTCTCTGATGGAACAGCAAGAATTTCCCAAGTACAGAGGCAATGGCTAGTGAAGGAGGATGGTCCATTGATGGGCCTTTGATATTGATGGCTGTGCTTATGAGACTTTACTCTTGAAATTGAAACTTAGCATAGTGTTATAGGGTGCCTAAACACAACCCCTTGCGAGCCTCCTTGTTGCTCAAATGTGGCCTTTCTCTAAGCCAATCTCAGCATATAAATGCAATAACTTCCCCACGGTGTGGGACATGACTTCTGGGGATGAGCCTCCCTGGCACTGAGGGATTACTACCGAGCACCAACTAGCAATGCAACTGGAAAAAGACCTTGAACAAAAGGGGGAAAGCATAAAGACAAATGAGTTTATATGGCTAAGTGACTTCAAAGTGAGTTGGAAGGTCATTCCAGAGGTTACACTTATGTACATCTCAGCAGGATCTCATTGACTACCAAATTAGACACTACCCCAAATAGCAGGACTCCTGAGGGCTCTAGAGACACCCAGGCACTATGGTCAGGGCAGATAGCTCATGAGTTTGGTGCGTTGCCAGTGGGCCCTACTTTGGAGTTTGTGCTCCCCAGTGTGGCAGAATTGGACTCAGTTTTGGTTTCCCTACACATGGCTCTTTGGTCCCTTCTATTTGAACCTATAGTTGGTGCTGGAGTTGGTAGGTGTACGTTCAAAAGACTTAAATCTTTGGGCTGTCCAGGTACCAGCTGGGCCCTGAGCCTCAAGAGAGTTGCAACACCTACTTTCCAGTTCATTGGACTCACCCAGGACAACTAACAAGGAGGTGATGATAGACAACCATCATACCAAGGACCCGAGAGAGTCTACAACTACAAGCAAGAGAGTCCCATCTATCAGCCGTATGGTACTGAAGACCCCTTTCAACTAGAGGTGGAGTGGGCATCACCATTCTAGAAGCCTCAGGATTAGGGAATGAAGTATAGACTAGAGTGGACTTACTGGTATTCTGCTATAGACTTATTGTGATTCTAACAATGGAACAAATTATATCATTGATATGGAGGCAGTGGCCACTGGAGGTTCTGAGGTCATGGAGAGGGAAAACAGATGTAATACGGGGGCATTTTCGGGAATTGGGAATTGTCCTGAATGATGTTGCAACAACAGATACAGGTTACTATATATCTTGCCATAACCTTCAGAATTTTGTGGGAGAGGGTGTAAACTATAACGTAAACTATAATCCATGCTTAGTGGCAATGCTCCAAAATGTGTTCATCAATTGCAATGAATGTACTACACTAAAGAAGGATGTTAATGGGGTAAATGTGGGCAGGGTGGGGAGCAGGGCATATGGGAATCCCCTATATTTTTTTATGTAACATTTATTTAATCTAAATATCTTTTTTAAAAATATTTTTAAAAATGTGATACAGAGTGACAAAGTGAGCACTTGCTCTTGGAAATATGGCATCCATAGAATTGCTCACTGCAGGGATGCCACAAAGCTTCAATTTGTTTTAAAAAAGAGCAATATCTTTGAAGCACAATAAAGCAAAATGCAGCAAGATGAAATATGTCCTATATGTGGGTTGCCTACTAGACAGATTTCTAGAAGGATAATTTCTGAAGGCATAGGATTTGTGAATTTACATTTTGATAGATGTGACCAATATGACTATACATGTTTGGCTGTAGCAATTTATGTGGTCCACCAGTAATATTTGAGCCAGTTCCCACAGACACAACAAAATCAAGTAAAATCAACCAACCAACTTTTATAATTTTCCCAATATGTTCGAAGCAATATCATTGCCCCAAGAACAGTAATCATTGTTTTAAGTTGTCCCTGATATGAATAAGGCTATCATTTTTAATTTATGTTGAGGTTTATTTATCATGTTTATTGTTGTTCTTTGGCTGAATTTTCAACTGATTTGCTTGTGTCTCTATTATGTTGTCTTACTTATTGAATTTTAGGATTTTTTAAAATACTGTAATTGTAATTCTTATCTGAAAAAGTCTCATGCATGTTTGTGTGTGTTTATGTTTGTATGTGATGTTGTCTCTTCTCATTTCTCAGCCTATTGATTTCATCTGCCTCCTAATTTCTAAAAATCCATTAAAATTTCTATAAAAACTGATGGCACAACTTCAATTTTCCATGTCAGTCATATATTTATTCTGAAACACACACATACACACTTTTGCTGTTTCACTAGGATTTGATAAGGGAAGGAAGTTACATGCACAACTGAGTCAAGTTCAACATTAATGATTTATATATAGTGAGATATTTTTCTGTCGAATTGGAGGATATTTTCGATCAGTTTTGAATCAGAACTTTTCTGGAATAGGAGTTCCTTCATTTAATAGTATGTGTCCAAATTATCCCCTCTCATCCTATTTTTTATATGCACAAAGGATATAATAATTCCACTTTATGAGGTTATGAGGATTAAATAAAGTAGTAAATAAAGTTACTTATGAAGTTCCAGGAATATAGAAATGGCTCAAAATGTTAATTTTCCTGCATTCTCTTATAGTAGCACACTACTATTTAGTGGTTTTCTTGTATATGTTTGGTGGCATTACATTTATGGGGCAGGTGTCCAAGGTCCTTGTCTCATTAAGCACCAGATGCAAACCTTTATTATGAATTTAGCCTAAGGTAGAAGACATTTAAGTCATGTCCAATTTATGATTATGTATACTTCAGTTAGTTAAATAGCAATCCTTTAAGAGCAGTTCATCTATTTGTCATATTGTTTATAACTACATGGTGTCTTCCCCTCTTACCAACAATTTTTAATTTAAACCATCTACTATGAACCAAAGAGGATATATATAGTGAAGGGACATGCAGAGCCATGGGCATAAGAGAAATCCCACATGTAACTACTGTTGGTCTCTGGGAATTAAAAAGTGAGGTTTGAGGGACGGATGTGGCTCAAATGGTTGGGCGTCCGCCTTCCGTATGGAGGGTCCTGGGTTCCATCCCCGGGACCTTCCGGTAAAAAAAAAAAAAAAAAAAATGAGGTTTAGACTTTGATTGTAAGAAGCTGATTCTGTGGGAAAGGGGACAGACACTGTGTACCTCTAATTATAGCTGTTTGTAAAAAACACAGAAGTATCAATTATGTGCTACTCTTCATCTTGGATTCATTTTCTGCAGCTCTTGTTTTCTGTTGACATATAAATGCACATTAAAATATTATTAATGATCCAAGAAATGATGAATAAATGATTGCATTTAATTTCACACAATACAAATGAAGAAATAAAGATACGCTTACATTCACAAAGTGGGTTTAGAAGAAAATTCCATTAATGCTGCATGCTTCCACATGGATAGAAATAAAAACAATCATTTTGTGTTTTTTTACATAGAATCTTGACTTTGATATGTGCATATTTCTATGAATTCTTATCTTTCCAGAGTAACAATTATTGTATTCCAGTAAAGAACAGTATTATTTATAGACACAAGACCTACATCTCATGTTCTAGAATTAGAAAACTTTGAAAGCATGTCATTTTATAAAAAATATTTATATGAATGAAATGGTGAAATTTAGACAGTTCTGAATTTACTACTGAGGCCTTGACCAGAACTAGTCAAGGAAATATGAATTTCAGATGAGTGATAAAACATTTAATCTACCAGATAATTTTTTCTGAATTCTGTATTCTTTAAACTGATTATTACAGCACATGCATTCTCAACTGAGACATTATTGTTCCCAAGGGAAAGAAAATTGATTTTGTTGGGGGGAGGGTAAAAAATCTCAGGGGACCACAGTACATAAACCACATATACAGTATATCTGTTATGTTAACATTTCATGGGAGAGGACAATTAGGATAAATATCTTAAAAAGTTCCTTAGGGGAACAATAATAGGAAAAAAAAGGGTTGGGAACCATTTCTGTGGCACAATCCAGGCAATAATTTATGGGTTGCAAAAATATATATCTTGTGTTCATGAATTCATTTCTTTTATGATTTAATTTGAAATCTGTTAAGTAGTTTGTTTTCAATGAAGTGATTCTAGGTCCATCCATAGGTCTTGGTCTGAAATTTTATTGATTCAATAAAGTGTTTTGAGACCTGAAAATATGTGTCTTGAAAGATACATACATAATGATATTTTAATAAATGTAACAAGAAATGTTTTTTTAAATTTTTAGTTTAATGATTATGCACTAGAAATTACATAATATATTTTCTGCAGTTGTCAACATGAGTTATTTATCTTTCTGGTTTGTTTCTTTTATTCTAATTAATTTCATATTATGTAAAGCAGTATTTTTCATTTATCCTCAAAACAATTCTACCTTCTAATAAATATTAACATTTTTTCTCATCCAGATACCATTATATTTTCCAAGGGCACAATCTAACTCATGAGAATTGCTGATATAGAATTCATTCTTTACATGTGCTTAATCAGAACGAAATGGTATTAATTTTCTTTTGGGGACATGTTCGTGCAGAAGTGATATATTTATTAAATAATACACAATATTGTGTGGACTTAGTATGATTTTTATTTTGATGTAGCGTGTTCTGAGTGCAGTGGATAACTGCCTGCAAAAAGGTTGGTAAGGATGGCGGAGATGGTTTTATGACACCATGCGAAAACTCGTATTTCTAAATGTTTGCCAAAAATGACTGTTTGAAAAGATGTTGAACCATGTTAGGTTATCAGGTATTGAAATTATGGGAAAGTTTTAAAGTGTAATTTTGAATAATAGTAAAATTTAATTTAAATACATTCTTATGTTGAGTGTCATAAAACTATCTGACGCTATATTTTGAGAAAGGGTCTGTGATTTTCACCTGACTTGAAAAGGGATCCATGGAACAAAAACGGTTAAGAACCTCTGCTCTAGAAGGTATTTAGTAAATGTTTGCTGAATTTAAAAATCAGTCTACCTCAGTATTATAAAATTTTTGATCATCTGCTATAGATGGAGTACTATACAAGGCACTGGTAATAGTTTTTAAATGTAAGGATATGGAAACAACATCAATGTAATTTTTTTAATGGTTAGGTACACTTAATTTTTTTTTTTTTTAAAGATACTTAGGTTACATAAATGTTACATAAAAAAAATGTTCCCATATGTCCTGCTCCCGACATCTCCCACACTTTCCCACATCAACCATATCCCTCATTAGTGTGGTTCATTCATTGCAATTGATGAACACACTTTGAAGCATTGCCACTAAGCATGGATTACAGTTTACACTGTAGTTTACACTCTCTCCCACACAAATTTGTAAGTTATGACAAGATATATAATGGCCTTGGGGGGGGGCATTTGGGACAGGGTGCACCTGGGGCAGGCTTCTAGGGAGTGTGTGAGTGTTCATCTTGCCATAGTGTGTTATATCAGTGAGCAGACACCCACATAATAAGGGGGAAGGTGGTGGACTCCCATCCTGGCGAGGCCTGCTATGTTCTCAATGTAATTTTTGATGGTTATCCTAACTGGAATTTTAATAATAAAAATTCAACAATTATTTGATACCTTCTAAAATGTATCTTTTACATAAATACAGCCTAATGAATTATGCAATAGCTTGTATCCTTTTAATATGGGTAGTCAAGCTGAAATGTAAGATTTAGAAAGTTAAATTCTGCAATAACAAGTATGTCTTATAAGTAGCATTGATAAAGTACTCAATAAATCATTGTGTTTATGACATTTTACAGGTAATTCAGAAGCTCTAGGTTTGCACCTCAGCTTGTCTTGAACAATGGCTTAAAGATCATTGGTTATCCATTGGACTATCAAATGGTTGTCATGCAGTTTGACTATTTTAGAAATAAAAAAGAAAATATTTAAATAATTTTATTCACAGAAATTGTATAAATCTACAGTTAAAGATAATTCATTATCACTGGAAATCTTGATATGATGTTATGAACTGGTATATTCTTAAAAGTTGTATATGAGTTTCAAAGACTGCATGGGTTAATATTAACAGAATGCAATTCTCAGCTAATGAATTTTCAGGTCATTTGAGTATTATTGAATATATCTGATAAATTTTCTTTTGATAGTTTTATATAATGTTGCTTTACATTCTCAACTTACAGTAATGGATCAATGGCTCAAAACTGGTTCAGTAAAAAATGAAAATATGCAAATAGTACAATAAGCAGTAAAATTTACAAATGCAAATTATGAACCAGTTTCTTCCATGAGTTTCTATTTGCTGAGACAGACAAATTTGCATGTGTGATTATTGTACACAAGCATCTTTACTCCCCCAGATTAAAAAAAAAGTAAAATTGTCAAGCATAAATAAAAATGCTATGTATTTGCATCCTAGTCCCTAATATGTTTTCTGCTAAGAAACTATGTCACATATTGGTGTGAAACCATACAAAAATTCACAGTATTTTGAAACAAAATCATTTGACATCACTGGCAAAAACAATTCTACATTTTTCCAGAATAAGTTTAAAATAATGTTTTCCAAATTAAAATTAATTCATCTATTAACAGGGAGAAAGACTAAAGTCACTTGTTGTATTTCTCATTGCAGCAATAGATACTGTTACTGAAGTTTTATAACCATAATTGCCGGTGACAATCACCATGTATGGAAGATAGCAGATGGTAACTGTAGTATGTTATATCGTAACCAAGTACATGTCATATTGCATAGCAATTATCAGGCATGCTCACTAGAGGACATTTTGCTTTACAGTTTACAAGACCATATGTGTAGGTACAACAAATATGCCATGATATATGTATAAATCAACTATTGCCATATTACTTTGAATCTGAGAGAAGAATAATTCTTTATTGTCTTTATCACAGTATTACCTATTTTTGACACATTGCTGGTTTGATTAAGTTTTCCATTAACTGATTATGGTTGTCATGTAGAGATAGCCAACATATGTTAGTGACTATAGTACAGTAGTAAGGCCTATTCTTTTCAAAAGTAGTTTCTTTTCATCTCCTTACAGGAAAGGAGACAATACAAGATGTCAATGAGTAATGTGGTTCCATCCATTGCACTCCAGAAGTGAGATAGCATCTTATAGCTCGATGGGAACTTAAAGGTCAGTTGGTTGAAAGGCCTATTTAATTTTGGAGTTGTCAGTATAACACTCCTGAGCAAACGATGGTTATCTAGTTTGTACTTGAAATTTCCTTTGATAAGGCTTTCACTAGTTTCAGAGGCAGCACTTTCCAATATTAGACATTTCTAATTTTTATAAACCTGATCTTGTTCTGAATGAACTCTGTCTGTAAAGATTTACCACCTGGCAGTGACGCCTCTGCTTCTGAATAAATAGGGGATATTGATATTCTTCACATATTTGCAAATAGCAAATGGAACCTTCCTAATATCGCTCGTATCCATAGTATAGGCAATCCTTGCTTTGTATGAATCCTATCACGCATGAATTTCAGTTCCTAAGGTTTAGTTAAATAACACCAGTTTCCCAACAATGCCCTTCAAATTTCAGTTACCATGGCATATTAACCATGAGTAATTGCATGAAGTAAAAAATTCCCTGCTAGCTCATTCATCCACAAATCACTAGGTAAATAACAGATGTGCATCATGATCAGTCCCCAATCATATCACTTCTTTCCAAGTCTGTCAGCGAATGGTCACTGCACTTCTGCTATTCAATATAAACACAGACAGCAAAGCATGCAATAGTGTTGCCTCTATGTCTCCCAGTGATAAATCCAAGAGGCATTTTACACAAATGGATAATCAAGAGAGGCAATTGCCAACAAAGCTGAAAATGTGGCATAGAAAAAAAATAAAACTGGTAGAAGTGAAATTTGAATCAAAGATAAATGGAGTTAGAGAAGAAATAGTTGACTAGGGGAATGTTGACAGTGCAGCTGCTTGAGAGACTAGATTTGCAGCCAGAGGAACTTAGTGAAGGCAAAGTTATTGAAATAAAGGAGGAAAGTAGTGCAACAAACAAGAATGAAGATGGACCAAAGGCAGTGATACTGGCAAAATTTCAGTTTCACTTTAAGGGAAATCTCAGAGATATTTCACAACATTGAAAGTACAAAGAATAAAATGTTGGAAGCTAATCTGAACTTAGAAAGGAGTTTGACAATTCTCTAAGGCATAAAAAAGATACTTATTGTATCATATCTTATATAATGAGAATGTAGCAGGCACTGTACAAAATACTGTTAACATTTTTACAAAGAAACAAAACACTTCATCAATGTTTCTAATATTTTAAAGTGTACTAAAATACTATTTTTTTAATATTTATTTTTAATTTTTCTATACATTTATAATTGGTGCTAAAAGAGTTTCTAATGTTTTGACAAAAAGCTGTAAAGGTCATGGAACAATTTAATTATCCCATTGTTATTAAAGTCACTTTTAGCTTGCATAGTTTTAGCTTTTTCAATTTCAATATTTTCAAGGTCCCACACTAGTGTAAAGTGAGGACTTCTTGTAAATATCCACATGTAAGAATATTTTCCTTACACCTCAAATATAGTGTGTCAACAAATCTTATTGGCTCAACCTTTGAAATACATCCAGATCTTACCTCGTGTGACCACCTTCACTCTTATCAACAGTGGTGATAATTAACCATTATTTCTTAACTGTTTATTTTAAAAAACCTCTCCACCTAATTTCTCTGATTCTACCCTTGCATACTATTCTCATCACTACAGGCAGTCTGATTCTTTTAAAACCCCAAACCTGACCAAGTTACCTGCTTCAAAGCCTCCTATGGCTCCCATCCCACCCAGAGTAATGACCAAAATCCTGAAAATAGCCTGCAAGGCTCTACAAGATGTGACATCCTGCATTCTGACCTTGCTGTCCTCATTTCATTCTACTGTGTGCATCACTCTAATACTGCAGAATTTCCTCATTTATTTCCTCAAATGTTCTAGGCAAGCTATAGCCTTAGAGATTTTTACTTACTGGTGCTCCTCCCTTCCTGGAAAGCATTTTAAATACCTACCCACAAATCCTTCTCTCTTACTACCATTAGTGTTTTTTGTTTGTTTGTTTGTGTTTACTTATATGTCACCATCTTTGTAAACATTCCCTGAGCACCTTCTTTAAAATTGTAACACCACCCTCCCAACACTGGGTTTCCCTTTCAGTGTTTTGTTTTTCTCCTAAGGATTTATTACCTTTACAACATGCAAATGTTCTGCATTTTATCTTCCCACACCTTATGTTCTATTATATTCTTTCTTCTCCCACAACACTAAAAAGGTCAGAGCACATAGCTCTTACCCAATCTATGTTTGTTGAATATCTGAATAAAAAACTAAACAAGTGGTTCCTCAGATGTGATATTCCACATGATATTGTTTAAAGAGCTTCTATTGTCCTGACTGCCTATTGTGAAGCTTTTAGCCTGTCTCTTGTAAAATATGGCAATCCATGTGTATTTCTCCAGATATAGTCAGTCATTTCTAAAACAATATGTTCACTCTACCAACTACATACTTATTATTATTATTCATTATGGTAGCCAAAGGTCATATTCTGTTTTCTTAAATACTATGTCATATTGTTGGATCACAGTGAGCTTTTAGTTGACTGACTCCCAAGTTGTTTTTTTTTTGTCAGTTTGTGCATAAGGGTGTTTTCTATTTATTAAACATTTATTGTGGGGCAAAGGGGAATAAAAGGCTGAGATAATTTATCTTGTACAGGAAATCTGAGCTATCCAGGAATGGTTGAAGCATTATTTAGGTGCATCTTTGGTTCAGCTTCTATAGGTGTTTTGGAAAAGTTTCAGGGACTCTAAAAAGAGTTTTCTTTGACTTCTCTAATAAACAAAACACTCTTTATTTGGACTTATTTTTATTCATGTATATGAATATATATATATGTATATACAGATGTGTGTGTATATTTGTTGTGTGTGTGTGGTTAAAATATGATCAATCAAAACTGGATTATTCATATGAAGATTCACTCTGTTTCTGAAGGAACCTGTGCTGACACTAACAAATAAGTGGCAATTGTTAATATTTCAGTGTGTGGGCAGAAACTAGCACACACAGGAAAGGGAATACTTTCCCAAGAGTAATATGGGCTTAGAAGCCCAAGAACAAATAGGAATGAAATACAGGGCGTTGCCATGAGTCTGCATAGACACTAGTTTATCTTGATATCTAAGAGGTGTGGACACCAAAGGAATTACTCAGTGAACTTAAAGTTATGTGCTGTGTTTTTCTTCCTGCCTGAGGGACTCACCAATTAGATGTGCTATAAATGTAAGCTGGTCTTAAATTCAGAAAAAGTGAAAAGGCTTAAGAAATTCTTCCTCATTTAATAGGATGGAGATTCCCTCAATAAAATGGAATAATTGAAGAATATTTTGCAAATGCAATTGTGAATTCAAACTCATGTCCTGTCCATTTGACAGCTTAAGAAGTTGATGTAGATAAAAATAGAGAAGAAATGTATATTACTGAGGCTAAATAACACACATACATTTTAATAAATGTTAAATACAGATCTTCTGAGGATGTAACACTTCAGAGTCAAAAGAACATGATTTAAAGTCTCCTAGGGCATATATATTCCAATGGCTGCTGTATATTTTGGATCCATGAGGGAAGGAAGACTTCTACTTCATGAAATGTGGAAATAAAATTTAATTCTTTTTAACTTCTTGATTACATAATTGAGGATACTTGAGGACTTTCAAGGCAAAACACATTTTTTTCTCTTCCTTAAGTAATGTTTCTATGCAAGAGGCAAAGTTACACAGAGAAAATCAAGTGGTAATGGTATAGGTATTATTAAAGAAGTAGCTTGATTTCCTGGGCCTAAATTATTAAAAAGATGTATTCTGAGAACTACTCTGGAGAAAAGATAGCAATTGTAACTGGTGTTGGCCCAAATCCATCTGAGGGTTAAAACAATGGCGTTGGAACAACAGCAGTAATAGTTCTACCACTCTCTGTTGTATAACCAGCAGATCTCTCTTCCAGAAAATTTCCAGATAAACATTTTGTGGAGAATCTAGAGAATGTCACATAAGCACAGCCTGTTTAGCTACAGTATGATATCTATTGTTTTCCTCCTGTCTGTTCTGTTTGGTCATAGCTCTCTTGATATCTACTTCAGAAGCTTCAGATACATACAAAGTTAGATTATTGTAACAAGTTTATGAAATTATCTGCAGTTTTTCCTCCTACTGATGTTTACCAAATATCCACTCTGAAGATGCTCACCAAAGAGTACTCTGTGGACAAGCTTCCAAGCTTGGCCAACAAATACCACTCATGCTGCTGGGTCATATTGTGTCTCTCCAGGGAAGTCTTGTTTCACATTCTTTGATTCTCGAGGATGTTTCAGAATCTTACAGAACTGCTGATCGACAAGCGCTTTTCATTTTATTTGTGTAACACTCTTCTTAGGACTCAAACAGGAGTCTGAGGTCAGTCTGAGTTGTACCAGACTGAATCCTGACTCTCTAAATCCCATCATGTCACAGCAACATGAAGAGGGGACTGAAAAAGTATTAAAAGAAAATGATGATGATGGAAGAGCTTTCTTTCTTTCTCTCTCTTTCTCTCTCTTTCTCTCTCCCTCCCTTTTTTCCTTCCTTCCTTCCTTCCTTCCTTCCTTCCTTCCTTCCTTTTTCTCTCTTTCTCTGTCTTTCTTTTTTTCTTTCTTTCCTATGTACCAAACTCTGTGTTTAGCTCTTTACTAGGTTATCTAATATATACTTTAAAACAAACCTTTGAGGTAGTAACTATCTTAATTCCCATTTTCCAATAAAGAAACGGAGCTTAAGGAACTTGCCAAAGGTCACAGAAGGTTTTCTGAGCCCAGGTATTTTGACGCCAGAGCTAAAGGGACATGTATTACCAGCTGGCCTTTGGCTTTACATACCTAGTTCTGTTAACCTAGGATAATCAAATGGAGCTGCAAAAATTCAACTAAAGTTGACTTCAACTCTATTCAACTCCATTCAGATGAATAAACTTAAATAATTTGTAGACTACTTCACAATTTTTGTATCAACTTTACAGTTATTTATAAAGTTACTTTAACTTTCTCTCTCTCTTTCTCACTTCCTCTTTCTCTCTCTCACTTCCTCTTTCTCTTAAGCTAAATCTAAACAATAATATATGAGAAATTATCTTCAATGTGATATAAAAGCACTCACTAGGTTCTAAGTTCAATGAAGGTGGGGATTTTGCCTGATTTGTTTCCTGTTAAATTATTATTATTGGCACATAAATAAGCATAGGATAAATATTTGTTAAATGCAGGAATGAATTAATGAATGAGCTACTCTTACCCTATAATTTATTTTTTCCTCTTAATGTTTTAATTCATGCAAGATATTATAAGAAATGGCTCTAGTGCTCCATTTGGGTTTGTACAGTTCGATACGCTAATGGCTACAATTTAATGACTTATTATTAAGTTCAGGGGTTATGATTTTTTAAATATTTATTTTTTCATATTATCAAGGCAATTTTTAAAAATTTGTTTTAACTTGTTTAAATTTGTAATATGAATAAAGATAGTTATATGTTATATAGTAAATTTTCAGAGTAAAGCATTTCAATGTTCTTAGGAAATATGTTATTCATATTGAAATACATACATATATATATTTAACTTTTCCTAAGATTACACAGTTCATATGTCTTTTCATAATGGCAGAAAAAAATGGAAATAAACATATTGTACATTTGAAAGCACTTTGGCTTGAAATGTTATATTTTAATGGAAATATATTTGTCACATTTTTAACTTATACTTTTGACATTTTCCAACTGTAGTGCAGATATGCAAATATAATAAACTTGTGAAAATTTTCATATAGGGTGCTAACAGTGACAAAATTGCCCTTTTTGAGAAAATAAGCAATTTGAAAGCTGCAGCCATCAGATAAGCTGTGTGAGTTTTCTCTCTCACAGCATTACCCATGAATGGCATAGTAACAGTAATCACAACTAACTTTTACTGAGTGCTTATTATGTGATAGTCGTTATATACTGCAGTTTACACATATTATCAGATACTCAGACAAACCTCAGATGTAAATTATTCCATCCATCCTGTGCCCCACCACTCCTATTCCCATTTTATGGATAAGAATATTGAGGTTAAATGAAGTAAACAAAATCCCTCTATGGGACAGGCAGGAACCTTCATTTAGAATAATTGTGGTATAAAAGGAAAGAGATTGAGATATGGACGGATGGGGATTAACATGAAATGAAACTAGACAGAAGGATAACAAAAGGCTTAGATGCCATGGTAAAAATGTCAGACATCATTCTGTAGACATGTAAGAACTATGCTAAGCCTGCAAAAAATGCAGTTGTAGGGGGAGATTTTAATTAGCAAGACAGACCAAGCCCCATAATATTTAAATGTTGTAAGTGCTATGAAGAATTAAAGCAGTAACAAATGGTGATGATGTTGGCCACTAATTTTGGATATTTTAGTCAAGAAAGAATCCTTTGAGGGGGTGACATTTGAGCTGAATCTTAATAATGAGAAACATTTGATCTAAGACATGAATGTTAAAAATATATCAGCCATTGGAAAATCTTGCCCCATAGCATTCTAAGTTGAAGGCAGGGCAAGATCAGATATCCTAAGGGTAGAAAAAGCTTAGTGTAATTGAGTTAGAACAAGAAGATGCCCAGAGCATATGAAGCATAATAAAAAGACACCATAGCAAGGCATTTTAATTTTATTCTAACAGCAATGAGAGTAGAAAACCATTGGGATGATTTCCAGGGTTCTGACTGGAGTCACTACATATTTGATGGACCCATTAATCAGAAGCGCCACAGGAAGAATAGTAGGTTTGGGCTGGGTGGTCAAGTAACAGAGATAATGACCTTAACTTTAGGTATTTTGAGTTTTAAGTGCCATTGAGGTAATCACCTGGAGATCTCTTGAGGAAAATCACATACTATGGGCACCTGGCATGATGGTTGAAATGGAAGTAGAAGAGGGTAAACCAGTGGAGCAGGAATGTTCAGTAAAAAGAATGAGGACTCAAGATGAAACTCAGAATCCAAATTTAAAATGTGTCATTAACAGAAATGATGAGTTAATAGACAAGGAGATAGGTAGAGAAACTTGAATGTGTAATAGTGAGGAAGAAAGGAGAAGTAAATTTCAAGAAGATAATATAAAAGAATCAAAAGCTAAAGAAGTTTCAAATTAGATAAGAACTAAAAATTATTAGCCAATTTTGGCAATGGGGATGTCAGGAGTGATGTTTAGTGTCTTGGGAAGTATTAGTCATTTATAATGTGTATAAAATCCCATCTCCTCAGAAAATTTTGAGAACATTAAAAACTTATATAGCTTTATAGAATCCAGAGAATTTCTGGCCCTGCCTCAACTAGGGCAGCAGGCATGGGATGTGAAATATTTTGCCTGCTTATGCATTATCTTATAGAGCTTATGAAAATTGAAAGTATATTAGGTTATGTCTTAAAAATCCCCTATTCTTGAACTTGATAACTGCACTTATGTTAGTTACATAAGTGAATATCTTTGTTCTTAGGAAATCTTAATGGAAGTATTAAGCGTTCAAGGAACATAAGCTATACTACATACTCTCAAATGTTTAGCAAATAGATGAATAAATAGATGAGACAGATGACAGAAGACAGCAAATGTAGAAGAGTGTTAAAAGTTGGTGAATCTGGGTATCTGGGAGGGTGTATGTTGAAGTTCTCTGTATGGGTTTTGCATTATTTTTCAAAAATAGTTTGAAATTATTTTAAAATAAAAAATTTATTTTAAAAAAGAATCCGCTAACCACTCTTCTGCTTGCTCACTTAAACCATTAATCTTGATTCTCTCTCTCTATTTCTCTCTTTCATTTCTGTAGTTCTCTGACTTCATATTTTGTTATCAGTTTAATTGTCCTTCTTTATTTGTGTGGATGTGTCAACCATCATCTCCAGTCCTAGCCCATATTTTTCCCACCTCCCTCCTCAGAATCTCTGAAGATTCTCTATTCTTCATGTTTCTTAAATCTGATAGTCGTAAATAGTGTGCTGATGTTTTGAACGATATAGATTGTAAGTCTCTGAGCCATCCTTTATAGTAATCTCTCATGCACATTTTAGATATTTACTTAGATGAAAATAATAATACCATGGTGATAAAAACTGTATACTGATGTAATTAGATGTAGTTATGTAGTGAATATATTTCATGACTGAAGTTACACCTACGAAAAGGACTGGAAAAATAAGGCAAATCAATTAAAAAAAAATAAAAATGATAAATATGAAACTGTGAATTTAAGTTATTTACAAGAGTAGACATGACAGACAAAAACACCACAAGTGATGAAAAAAATGTTAGCCATTTTAATTGACCATTACTGAAATATTTATTGGTCCTGTTGAGTTTATAATAAATGCTGATGCAAAATCAGATAAAAGGGATATAACTGTCCCCCTCTTTTCTGGGCTTCTCGCTGTAATTACATAATTTTAGCTGCCAGGTTTCAAAAAGATATTAACCAACCTGATTAGGTCCATAAGACAGTGGCAAAGCTCTTGAGTAGACTCAATACCACTGTTTTATAAAGAAAGACCTCAGGGAAATTTATCCTAAAACTGTAAAAAATTAGAGAGGCGTCATAGTAAGTATCTTAAAATATTTAAAGAGTTGTTATGTGAGGAAGAAATTAGATTTCTTTTCTGAGTGGTACCAAAGCAAACCCTTAAACCAACATAGAAACCTTATAGTCATAGAATGACATATTCAAGAGGTTTTTTTTTAATTGCCTAAATAATAAAAAATTC
>JAQZBX010040389.1:0-22690 GCA_029593785.1 Cabassous unicinctus | reverse complement strand
GAGGAATCCAAGAAGCCTGAACCCTGGGCAAATGTCAGCAGCTGTCTTGCTCCAACATGTGACATTGGACTTTGGTGAGGGAAGAAACTTATGCTTTATGGCCTGGTATCTGTGGACTTCTACCCCAAATAAATACCCTTTATAAAGACCAACCTATTTTTGGTATTTCACATTAGCACTCCTTTGGCTGACTAATACACACCCCTATCCCACATCTAAGAGACTTCTAAAGAGCTTATGAGTATTTCTTGCCAGCACAAAGGGTTAAACTAAACAAGTAACCAGGCATTAGTCTCTGGCAAGATAATAGGATCAGTTAGCACCCATTCATATAGCCACCTAATTTGCCTTTCTCTCAAAGTCTCCTCCTTACTATTTGGTAGAAAAGGAGAACTGCCATCACCCAAGAAACTCTTGGTTTTATTGTCATTATTGCTGGAAATGCTTGAAATGTCAGCAGCAAGATGGAGTTGCATCAGATACTTGACCAGACTTTATCTGATCACCTAATTTGAATCAGGAAAGACAATCAAGATGGTAAATACTATTAACTAACATCACTCTCATTTCAAAACACAGTGACACAGCCAGGCTTATAGAAAACTTTTGCACTAATCACTAAGGCATTACTGAAGAAGAGCAGTGTTAGGAAATCCTACATTCCAATTAACTTTTCCACTTAAATCTACGCTTCAACCAATTATCTGGAACTGAGCAACTGTGCTTACGGATTCATAAATAGTAACACTGGTTCTACTTCAGTCTTCTCTTGAATCTTTTCTAGGATGTTATGGAAAAATCAGAGACTATCCAAATTTCTAAAAGAAACAAGTCACTGCACAGATGCATGAAAACACTTGACACCAACTGTGATATTTTGTCATTGGCACATATCTGCAATAGTTATCCTTTACCATTAAACACAAACTTAAGCATTATGAAAATTTAAGTTAGATGTATATAAATCTGAACAGCAGGATGAAAAACTTAACCAAACATCCATTTGAATGTTTTCAATCTTACAAAATCTTGGGTAATGAAAATAACATTGAAAATAACACATCCAGTTTGATGGAATATAAACCTAGCTTGAGCAAAAAAGAAGTACCAAAAATATCATCATTTAGAAGATAAAATGGTAAGACTGATAATCCAAGTAGAATTCATTTTAATAAAAGATATTACATTAAGTTGAACCACATGAAATTACTATTTTTATTGGTCAAAAGAATTTAGTATCAGCAGTTCATATGGCTCAACCTAGTGAAAACCAGTTTACATAATGAAGTCATGTCTATGTCCTAGTTGACAATCCAGTTAGTATTAATATTTGTCAAGTACAAGGAATTCTATTAGAGTTTTAAGAAATCTACCTAAGGCATTCAAAAGACCTTTTATGCTATCAATCAAGATATTGAAGAGATTTGTGGGGGTGGGTCAGGGTGGGGTGTGTGCACAGTAAAGAATAGTATCAGAAAGCTTAGCAGCAAAACTGAGAGTGCCCTGGAGGTCTTCAAGATTTACTAATTTGGTTCATTTGAGAATGGCATTGAGCCCAGAAGGGATCATTTATATACTGTGGTGAAATGCTTTTCTGGAAATTCCACCAGTATTCAGGGGTCTTCTCTGTCCTTCCCCATCAGAGAGAGGGTTTAATTTGTCTAGCAAAAGGAATTGTGTTGGTTTAGATTTTAAGCTTATGTGAGACTATTATACTGACAATTAACTTCAAATTGAGCAGTCAAAAACTTTGCGTTAAGGAATTCCTTGGGGTTCTAGAAATGTTAGGTAAGAAAGTCCTCAATAGAGACACTAGATAAAGGAAGATTTATATGATTTCAAATAAGGGATGAGAAGAGAGTAGAATGGCAGCATAAAAACAATCACAGCCAAAGCTAGGCAAAACGTTTAGTCAGAAGTCTGATGCCAGAGTCAAGAGGTCAAAGATGGTAAGGAAAGGTAGACAGGTTGGTAGACAGCATTCACATAGAATTTTTCTTGAGATGCATACCACACTGAACCCACTTCCATAAATAGGTCTCCTAATGGGATTGTCTACTGGCTACTACCTGCACTTATAAGAGACTCATTCTAGAGTAGCCCTGAACTTCTGAGACCTTCTAGAGAGCCAGTGTATAAATGTATCAGCTACTTAATTTCCCCCAAATTTACCATTTCTCCCACACTTAACTTGTATGTTACAAAATAGTTTGGGTTCACATCATTGAGTTTTATTTCAGTCCTTAAGCACACTGAAAAATAAACCTGGATTAGTTGTAAAATAAATCTTGTAATTGCCTCTTCTTTGGAACAAATAAAGGTATAAATAAATATCTTAAAATTAAATATTAAATTAAACCTGCCTTCCCCATCTTAAATATGGCCCTTGTACTAGCAGTATTAAAAAGATAAAGTGTGTCTCCCTTTGTTTGATGGCAATTTCCCAACAGATGTATTAAATTATCTGTCAATAGTAGAGATTCTTAAAGTAATAAACATGTGATGTCAGAGACGGCTTTAGAAACCATCTTGAGGTGAAAAGACATGCCAAAGTTCCCCCCAAGTTAGTGGTAGTTTTTTCCCTCCTGTGTTTTCTTAACCCCATTCTTAGTTCTATCAGGACAGGGTGGAGAAGGATGCTATGGATCTAGTTGCAGTAAAAGCTCAAGGGGTTACTTCCTACTGCTTATTTCAGTGCTTTAATTAAATGAAAATAAGTTTTGTCCCTTTTATTGTCCCTCCAAGTCCAATTCTAATCAAAAGCAGAATCAAAGTTTATTAGGTAGAGACAGAACTGAAAGAAAATAATAAACATATTATGAAGACTAAAGGCATTAAGATTTCATTAGGCAAAAAAACATATACTAGAGATAGTAATAAAAAAAAGTCAAGGTCTAAGTGCACCAAAATAAAGTTAAGTAGCGGTCACAGAGAAGAAGATAGGCATTTGGGATTTCTTGGAAGAGAAAGCCATTGAAGGAATAGTGAAGTAGAAGAAATAAGGGTGAAGCAATAGTGAAATAAACAGTAAAAGTTTGTAAAGGATACTTTCATTGGTAAGAAATCAACTTTAGAAATTATCTTTTGAAAATAATCAATGAATATTCTTTACAGCTTATCTGGTATTATTTTAGGCACTCCCCACCCTCAAGAAGCTTAAAACATAGGTGATAAAGAAACACTAAAAGATATTTAAAAATCATGTAAATAATTAAGGACTATATCAAAGATGCCCTAAAATGTTTTAAGACTAATGGGACTGTTTTAGTTTGCCAAAAGGCTGCTGATACAAAGTACCAGAAACATGTTGGCTTTTAAAAGGGGGAGCTATTTGGTATAAAAGCTTACAGTTCCAAGGCTGTGAAAAGTCCAACTCAAAGTACCATAAGAAGTGCTTTCTCACCAAAGTCAGTTGCCAGGTGTTGAAGCAAGATGGGGGCGATCTCTGCCTAGGTTTCAGCCTTCCCCTCCAGACTGTGGCTCAGCTGCTCTGCTTTCTTCAGCTGCAAGCTAGCACAGGGCTTGTCTCTTAGGGCTTCCTGTATTAGGTTAGGCTCTCTTCCCAAGTGCAGCTGTAATCTATCAGGCATATAGCAGGACTGGTGTCCTATTGAGCTGCTTTGTGGGCCCAGCCTCTTGGGGCTTTGTGATAAGAGACCCTGTAGTCCTCTCTCTCCTGACATAGGACTTGTATCTTAGGGCTTCTGTCCTTGCAACTCAGCTGTGGGCAAAACTGGAGTCTTTTCTCCCACATGACAGAATCAAACAAGCTGGCTTTCGTTTTCCTTTTCTGTCTATGTGAGTCCATTTATATCAGACCCTGCCAAGTGGTCAGGGACTCAACCAAAGTCCCATAAAAAGGCCTACAGTAATCTTAACAGGTATTTTAATCAAAGGCCTCTCAGCTGAATTTAATGCAATCGAAGGGTATCACACACAGAGGAATAGATTAGGTTATAAACATAATCTTTCTCTTTTTGGGATTCATAAGATAATTTCTAACTGCCACAATTAGCCTCAGCACCATCTGCATGTCAACTAGAATGAAAGCTTCAAAAGAGCCAAGTATTTGTCCTTCATATTAGCCTCAGTGTCCCTAGTACCTAAGAGACAGTCTCCTATATAATCATTTGTTAAATGAATGATTTCTCTATAAAGTATTAGAAATGATACTGAAAAAATTGCCCAGAAAGCTGGATTTTACATCATATGGGCCCAGGTCAATAGAGAACTATAGACTTCCAGTTTGGCTATGCTCAGTGGGAAAATGAAAAAATAGAGAGTAATTGACATTGCAGAGTTTGAGTCCTTCAGACACTTGATAGATCAGGTTGGTCACAGTGCCCTCAATAGGTGTATTTCACTAAGGGGAATTTGTTTCAACTCACAGGACCAAATGAGTGACCACCAGGACTTCTATACTCCCCTCTACACATCTAATGTAAGACTGATGGGTTTAAGATATTCCAATTATTAGCTGACCAATAACCCATGACTTGTATGATCTCTTTCACAAAGGCACATTATGCTAATTGTATAAAAACCAAAGAGCTTTCTGGAAGCAAGTTGTGAGTGTTAGAGTTGGGAGGAATGGGGACCACATGGAAGCTAAAGATATGAGAAGCTACTGAGTAGTGATCAGGAATTCAACCAGATTACAAAGATAGAGCGAGCGAGGGAAAGGGAGAGAGAAAGAATGAGAAACAGAGAGGCAGAGACAGAGAAAAACAGAGGAACATTCTGTCAGAGAAAAATAGACCAAAAAAAAAAGGCATAATCATTTTTTTCCCTTTGGAGTTTTAGTTGTTTGGTTTTTCCTGGATTCCTGTTGTAGTTTTCAGTACCCATGTAATAAAATGTGTTCCCTTCCAACCCCTTTCCCATGGATTAGCTTAAATGTGTAGGGTTTTTCTTTCTTTTTACCAAGAGGTAACCCTCTATTCTAGTCCCAATTTCCCCAAGGTTTGCTGTTTGTAATCTAACAGATCTCTGAAGATTTGGGGGATTCTGTCTGGCCCTCAGTTTAAAACTAAATGTTATGGCAGTCTGCCTCTCTGCCTACAAAATAGCACAGTACTATCTCAGAAGATCTGTCCTGTTCTGATATTTTATGGTTTGATGACTATTAATCAAGTGTCTTTGGTGATCCTAAGTTCATATTTCATGGAATTCAGTCCAGATATCTTTCCATACCCCCTTCCTCTCCTTATTACAAAAATCTTAGGTTCTGATGGGGAGAAGTGATGACATAGATGCTAGTCTATTAGCTCTACTGTGTGTGGCTGGGTAATGCCTTCATTTCATTTACTAATTGAAAGGCAGTGTTACTTGTTTTATCTCCCTAGTGCCAGGCACATTCACAACATAGACAATGATTATTAAAAATTTATAACCTCATAAAGTGTGACTAAACTCCTTCACAACTCATTCTTGTCTGATACTGTTGTGGGATCCTCTTCTACAAAAAATGACTTGCTAATGCTGATACCATCATTCCAAGCTGGCTAAGACAGCCAAGGAAATACTCCCTTCCCATGTAGCCCAGGAAAGGTCTGTGCTAGTAATCTAGGCAATAAATCAAATCCTTGATTACACTCCTGCTGTCATTTAAAAATGTTGATCTGCTGTACCATGCAGTTATTTTTATTTAATTGTAGTATTCAAAAAAGATATCTCCTATCACACTTCTCTTATGCTTAATTTATACCCAGCCCTGGGCTGAGCAGCACTTGGTGTGGTAGAGTCAGGGGCCTAAGACATTCAATGTAAGCTACCCCATCTGGATAGCTGTGATGCCAGCATGGCTGACATATGCTGCAAAAAGGCCAAAGCCATCAAGCCTCCAAAGCAAAAGCATTGTGAGTTTAAGGGTCATTCAAGAATTAAAGAGCTGTTGTGTATATTGCCTCTTATAAAACATTTATTGAGTCATAGTGGGGAATAACCTTTATTCATATTTTCCAGCTGTGAAACTGAGGTGCAAAGAGGTTAAAAGATTTCCTGGAGGTCAAGAAGTATGTTAGGGCTAGAACAGGACTGGAACTGTCCTGGTTATAAATTTCTGGGCCAGATAGTGCTTTGGTGCAACATGGAATCATTCTTCAAGTCAGTGCTCTCAATGGTACCCAGCACAGTCCCTTGCATATAATGGGCATTCAGGAATTGTGTGTGGAATTCAATTGATAACACCCCTATCCAAATGAAACTGGTTTTCCAGTCAATTATAAAAGCAAAATGTTTAAACACCACCACCCTGCATATTCAATAGCCCTATAAGTAAATGAGGGCATGTTTATATTCCTACAGCAGGCATTGTGCTGACTAGAATTTCTGTTATTAATATAATACTTTACTCCAATGGTTAATAGTAATTTTTTTTAAAAAAAGTAACCAATACATGCCTACTTTCACTGTCATAAACTACCCCCCACTCCATCCCAGGAAGGAGTCAGTGATAATTGTGTTTTTATGTCAGAAGTTAGAAAAAATGAAGCACCAAAAATCAACCAGAGTCCTCTAGAAAAAGGAATACCAATTATACATAAAATATAAGTCTCCATACTCCGAAATTTCTTATTCCAGTGGGAAGACCACACTTTCATTCTTTGTCTATAACCCACTGGGAGAGAATTACTCTCTTTTCTCTTGTGGGAATGGTTTAAGATAGGCATAAA
Source organism: Cabassous unicinctus (assembly GCA_029593785.1). Classification (NCBI taxonomy): domain Eukaryota; kingdom Metazoa; phylum Chordata; class Mammalia; order Cingulata; family Chlamyphoridae; genus Cabassous; species Cabassous unicinctus. The sequence goes on along the minus strand of JAQZBX010040389.1, from coordinate 16,016 downwards.
AGATTTTATATAGTATAGAATAGGAAAGTGAAATAAAATGCCATAATTAATCATGAAATGGTCAAGTATACAATTTATTAGGATCAAAGAGCAAAGATAATGAACACCTTAGATTTATATAATATTTTATCATTTTCAAAGCACTTTCATATCCTCATGTGATATTTTAAAAATTAGACATCTAATTATGACCCCTCCTAATCCAGATTTCTGCAAGAACTCATGAGATTGGTCATGTCTCTGTTCTCTGAAAACATTATCCAGAGTCTCCTATCCTGAATCACACAACATCAATAGCCCTGTAAAGATGAAAATTTCGAACTTCTTTTTAACCCATGATAAGAGAAGTAAGATTAAAATGGAAATTATTTAGCATTAATCTCAGGAGAGCATCAAAGTGCCATGACTAGAGGGACAATTAATCTTTCAACCCAAATCCCAAAGTTGAAAAAAATATTTCAAATGCATTTTCATCTGAACGGCTTTGTGATCACCTGCCTTGTTCAGTCAATAGCTGTTTTTCAAGGAATATTTTGGAAGTGGGAAAAATGTACTTCCTAATTTCTACTTGTATCTTATTCATGGCATCAAAGTAGGGGGACCATATTTGCAGTCTTGGCTCTGCTATTACCCACCTGAGCTTCGATTTTTCATGAGTAAAATGAGAGAGTTGGATAAAACAATGCCTGAGATCCTTTGCCCAATCTTACTTCTCTGACACTTATTTCAACAGCACGTTCTTTTTCAGCACCCTGATCATTGGTGCCCTCTCAGCCTTACTATTGAGGTTGGAGCAATTTTTGACATGAGAGTATTGCTATCATTTTTGCTGTAATGTCCTGAATGTCAACACAAAGGACATGATCATGTTATTAATGTTAAAAATTACAAAAATATAACTGCCATTTTTAATGCTTAACAAGTCCCATGAAATTTATATACATTATCTCAACAAATATTAAAAACCTCTGAAATACACATTTAGCACAATTTTTCAGACAATAAAAATAACACTCAGAAGTTAGGTAAATTGCCCAAGATGCACCCAAACCTTTATTATTAATAGAACATCCTCTTTTCAGAATTTAAGGACACATTTTTACACTCCAGTGACAGAGGACAGAAGTTCTAGAATAGTAAGAGGCAAGGGTGAGGACATCTGTGACATGTATGTGTTTTTCAAAATATGCACATAAATTTACTATGAACTAATTTCCACCAGCAAAAGAAAACCCTCTTAGAAAGGAGAGATAAATGTGTAACTCTCATGCAATTTTCATGGGAAAATAAAAATGCCCTGGTGGCTCAAAATAGTTTTCTGGAACCAGATCTATAGAACCTCTATAATCAGAGTAGAATCTTATAATTTAGGAAAATGTTTATGGTGATTGAACCATGTTCTCCCTGAAAGGATGTTCAGGTCCCAACCTCTGGTTCTGTAGGTAAATTAAAGATGTTATTAGGTAAGGTGTGCCCAAACGGAATGAGGACGGGTCTTAAGAAGTACTTAAAAGCAAAGGAAATTGGCTGCAGAAGGAGAAGCCACCGGGAGCAGCCAGAAGCTGTAAGTCAACAGAAGAGAAAGGATGGGATATCACCATGTTCCTTAACATGTGACAGAAAGCCAAGGAACACCAAAGATTGCTGGCCAGTTGGAAGATACTGACCCCTGGAGGAAGCAAGCCTTCCAGCTTCTGAAACCATGAGCCAATAAATTCCCATTATAAGCCAATCCATTGAATGGTATTTGTTTTAGCAGCCATGAAACTAAAACAGTCAAAAAAGGGAATTGAAATTGAAGAAAATTTCAGCATTCATTTTTTAAATTCTAGAAGGAAACAAATGGAAAATAATTGTGAATTTAACTTGACCTAAAACTCAAAACTATTGTTACTAAAATACTAGACCTTGCAAAATATTACATACAACATATTACATATCTACCTATTTATTTTTACTTGTCCATATTTCACTGAAACAGGAAATGGGATTTTTTTCTTGCTTTCTTATGTTGGTAACTGTCTACATGCATTACATAATGCAATGGATTTAAATTTGAACTTTTTTTCCTTGAAAAAAAAATTTAAAATAAATGTTATTGCCAGTGCACATGGTGCCTCCTATCAAAAGGAAAATGTAGGCACACAGCATAATGAATTATATGAAAACTACCAATTAGAATATAACAAATAACTCATATTTTAACTGACCATTCCTGTGTGCTCTAATGTCCAATGAATCATGAGGATTTCTAGTCTGTCTGGTGGAAACAGGCACTATTGCTGTTTGGGTGAGTATATTCTAGAACAAATATTCTGGAGATATTGGACCTACAAGCATCCAAATGCAATCTATGCAATAAAGCATCTATCCAAAGAAATGCAGTAGTAGAAATATTTAATCTAATTTTTTTTTAACCCTGCAAAGGGTCCCCTTTGAGAAATCAGCTGAGTACTTATAAGTACAACCATGTGATAAAACTATGTAAGGCCAGGGTTAGAACCACCCAAAAGAATTAGATGTAAGAGGTACCAAGGAACAGGGATAATGCCTGCTTGCCCTGGACAGACTGGAAACCTCATAATTCGTGAATCATCTGGCAGAATAGATAGAAGACTCTTGCCTCATCAGTGGGGAATAATTCATCTGAGACTGACAACTATTGCACTCCCACCTATGAAATTTTAAAGCAAGAACCAAATGAATCAAAATGTTTCCACATAACAACTATGCCCCAGAAAAAAACTCAACAATATTTATATGACCACAAAAATATCCAGCACCCCAAAAGGTAATACCACAATATCTGGCATCTAATCTAAAAATTTTAAAACATAGAAAATAGCAGAAAAATATGACACATAATGAGAAAAATCCAACAATTGAAACAAATTACTGACAAAGAGAATTAAAAAGACATCAAAAATTATTAAAGCTATTTTATGTATGTTCAAAAACCAGTTAAGGGGACTGGATGTAGCTCAAATGGTTGAGCACCTGCTTCCCATATACGAGGTCCTTGGTTCAATCCCTGGTACCTCCTAAAAACAAACAAATGAAAAAACCACCTCTCATTGGGGAGCAGATGTAGCTCAGTGATTGAGCGCCTGTTTCCCATGTACAAGGTCCTGGTTTCAATTCTCGTACCTCTTAGAAAAATAAAAAACATTAAAAAAAAAAAAAAAAAACTCAGTTAAGTGGAGACACAGAAGATTCATAAAAAGACTCAATTTGAACTTCTGAAGATGGACACATATATTTCATATGAAATGAAATATACAATATCTTAGATTAACAGCAGATTTCCTATTGCATTAGAAAAGGTTAATATACTTAAAGACCCAACAGTAGAAACTATCTGAAATGAAACACAGAGAAGATGATAGATAGATAGATAAAGAAAGAAAGAAAGAAACAAAGAAACAAAGAAAGAAAGAAACAAAGAAACAAAGAAACAAAGAAAGAAAAGAAAAGAAAGGGAGAGAGAGAGAAAGAAAGAAAGGGAGAGAGAGAGAGAGAAACAGAGCATCAGTGACCTGTGGGACAACTTCAAGTGGTCTAACATATGAAAAAGAATAAGAGGAGATCCTAAAGGAGTAGGAGGCAGAAAAATAGTTAAAGAAATAATGGCCAAAATTTTTCCAAATTGGAAGAAAACTAAAACCCACAGATCCAAGTAGCACAACAAAGCCCAAACACAAAGATCATAAAGAATATTATACCAAATAAATCAAATTGAACAAATGAGTAAAGACAACAAAATCTTAAAAGAGGCTGGGATGGGGGCATGTTACATAAAGAGGAGCAAAGATAAGGATAATAGCAGATTTCTCATTGAAAATATTCAAGCACAAAACAGTGGAACAATATCTACAAAGTACATTAAAGAAACCTGACAACCTAGAATGATATACCCAGCAAAAATAACTTCCAAAAATGAAAGTGAAATTTAAAAAAAAATTAGACATTAAAAGTTGGAAGAATTGATTACTGGTAGACCTGTACTTTTACAAATGTTAAAGGAAGATTATTTTTAGGCAAAAGGTAAAAGATATGAGATAGAAATATAGATATACACAAAGCTATGCAGAAAAACATAAATGGAAACTACATGGGTAAGCACATAAAATTTTTTTCTTATTATTTAAATATCTAGAAAAATATAATTAACTGCTTAAATAAAAATAATAACAGTATAGTATGAATTTAATAATATATGCAAAAGTAAAAAGTATGACAAAAATAGCACAAAGACCAGGAGGGGAGAGATGGAAGTACACTATTATAAGGTTCTTATACTATACATGAGTATAATATCTCTTGAAGAGAGACTGTTATAACTTAAGATATCTGTTGTAAAGCCTAAAGCAACCACTAAAATAAAACAAGGAGTTATAGCTAATAATTGAATCAAGGAATAAGATGGAATCATAAAAATATTCAACTAATTCAAAAGGAGGCAGAAAAAGCAGGAAAAGTGATCATAGAACATATGGAATGATTAGAAAACAAATAGAAGATGATAGATTTAAACCTAACTATATAATAATCACATTAAATGTAAATGGTCTAAATACTCCAATTAAAAGCCCTCATTGTTAGATTAGATAAGCAAGATCCAACTCTATACTTCCTACAAGGAACACACTTAAAATATAAAGACACAGCTAGGTTAAAAGTAAAAGGATGAAAAAAATATACAATAAACTAATACAAATCAAAAGCAGTATTAATACCAACAAAGTAGATTTCAGAACAAAGACTATTACCAGGGACAAAGAAAGTCATAATGATCAAAGGGTAGTTTCCTCAAGAAGCTCTAACCACCCTCACCTTTTATGTACCTAATAACAGAGTTGGAGAGCTAATAGAAATTTAAGGAAAAATAGACAAATCCAAAATTATCATTGAACATATCCCTCTCAACAATTTATAAAACAAGTAGACAAAATATCAGTAGGAATAAGATGATATGAAAAAAAAAACCTCACAACCAAATTTATCTTATTGACATTAATAGAATATTCATACCAGCTAAATTGTTTTCAAGTGTACATGGTACATTTAGCAAGTAAGACTTTATTCTGAAACATAAGACAAGTTTCAATAAATTTACAAGGATTCAAGTCATACAAATGTATAGCAGAAAGACATTTGGAAAAATCTCCAGATATTTGTAAGCTAATTACCACATTTATAAATATACCATGGGTCAAAAAAAGATACCACAGAAATATTAGAACATATTTTTAAATGAAAAATGAAATAAAATTTATCAATATTTGTGGGATCCTGCTAAAGAAGTACCTAGGGGAAATTTATAGCAATAAATGCCTACATTACAAAAGATGAAAATACACAAATAAATGACTCCAGCTTCCACCTTAGACACTATAGCCAGTAAGATTAGTAATAAAAGAGAAAAAAATACCCAAATTACCAATACCAATAGAGAGCTGAAACCACTACAATTATTACAGTTATTTAAAGGATACTAAAGGAATATTATGAACAACTTTTTGGCACTACTTTCAGCAATTTAGATGAAATGGACAAATTTATTTAAAGACACAAACCACCAAAGCTTACTCAAGAAATAATGGATAGCTAGAATATCCCCATGTCTATTAAAGATATTGAATTTCTAGTTTAAACCTTCCTATAAAGAATACCCTGCACCCAAATGGCCTCACTAATGAATTGTATCAAACATTTAAGGAAAAATAATGCTAATTCTATGTGAGTCTTTCAGAAATTAAAAAGAAGGGAATAATTCCCAACTCATTCTGAGACCAACATTACCCTAATACCCAAACAAACAAACAAAAAGACATAACAGCAAAATAAAACTAAAGACCAATATCCCTCACAAACTTGAATACAAAAATTCTAAACAAAATTTTTGGCATATTGAATCCAATATGGAAAACGAATAATACATCATTATCAGTTTATCTCTCAAATGCAAATGCTGCAAAATAATAAAGGCAATTCATTATATTAACAAACTAAAAACAAACAAACAAAGAAACCTAGCAACCAAAATCATATGATCATTACAATAAGATGCAAAGTTTGATTTCAGATAAAAACTTTCAGCACACTAGGAATAGAAGATGGATTTCTTAAGTAGACAAAGGGCATCTACGATAACATCATAAATCAGGAAAGGAATGTTTTCTGCCTAAGATTGGGAACAAGGCTAGGATGCCGACACTCACCACTCCTATTCAACACCTACTGGAAGTGTTAGCCAGTGCAAGAAGACATTTAAAATTCATCAGGTTTTCTTTTTTTTCAGAGGGTGGGGGTGGAAAATGATGCCCTTATTCTAAAATACATATGGAATTTCAAAGGTCCTAAAATAACCAAAATAACTGAAAAAGAATAAAGTTGGAGGATTAATGCTACCTGATTTTAAGATTAATTACAAAATTACAGTAATCAAGACTGGGTAGTATTGGCATAAAGACAAATAGATCAATGGAACAGAATAAAAAGTCCTGAAATAGACTCATACATATTGGAAGAATTGAATTTTATCAAATGTGCAAAAGCAATTTAAAAGAAAAAGGATAGTGCTTTTAAAAAATGGTGATGAGTTAGACATTAACATAGGTAGACTGAAATGGTAGCATAAGATGCTCCAGGGTGCTGTTCCCCAACAGAATCTTTGATCAATTAGCAAAAACTGGCAGAGCCATCTACCGCAAAACTGGAAAACAATTAAAGGGTTACAGTAACTGAATGAGTGCCTAATCAGGAAAATACAGCTCTAAAAATGTCAGGAGAGGCTTATAATGCCCATACTCTATCCATTCCCTAGCACACTGTGGAGCCAGCCTGTACTCTAATGTGGATCCCTGGCACTATTCCAGAAGAAGCACAGTAGCCCCTATGAGCATAACTGTAATGCCTGTATATTGGTGTCAACCTATTGAATGGCATACTGAAAGTCTAAACCAAAAAGTTCTTCTATGACTCACCCTCCTAGAACTTGCCCTGAATACAGAAGCAGAAAGCAATGTGAGAAATAATGAAGTAAAAGTGACCTGGGACAAAGGATTACCTGCTTTAAGTCATGGAATAGAGTACTAGGGAGGGGCAGAGATTCTATTTCATAGGGAGCAGAAGGGGCATTCAAATTCCTATAAATGAGAAAACACAAACCCAAGACAAGACACAGGCTCAGAAAAGGAGGAGAGGATCCTGCATTTCACATTCACCCTAAGTTGATCTTCTTGATAGGAGAGCTAAATTCTGAAGGAGAACACCAGCCAAAGCAAAGCCGATGAGAGGTCATTTTTGCATCTGATTCTTTTTGTTAGCTTCTTTCCATCTGGGAAATCTCTGTCATATCACTTGCTGGGTACAAAATTAAAGAACAGACAGATCAGGGAGCAAATCCCAGAGCTAACACTTTAAAATATCTAAATGTAGAGTGTGAAAAAAAAGATTACAAGAAAAACAAAGAAACAAGAAATGATGGCCCATCCAAAGGAACAAGATAAAACTCCAGAAACCATTAACACAGAAGACCAGAGTTTGGACATATTGGACGAAGACTTTTTAAAAAGTCTCAATATGCTCAAGGAGTTAAGGAAAAACACAGTGAAAGAACTAAAAGATATCCTGAAAGCAAGGAATGAACTATATCAGACTTTCAATAAAGAGATAAATATTTTACAAAGGAAGCAAACAGAAATAATAGAGTTCAAGGCCACAATAACTGAGCTGAAAAATTCCATAGATGGTTACAATAGCAGATTGGAGCTGGCAGAAGAAAGAACTAGTGATCTTGAAGATAAGATAATTGAAATGATTCAGGCTGAGAAGCAGAAAAGAAAAAGAATTTTTAAAAATTGAACAGTACATGTCATTATGCATTTTAATATTTCAAAGTATTAACTCTGGGATTTAAACCCCAAGCTGTCTGTACCTTAGGTTTGTATACAGCTAGTGATATTATAGAGATTTTCTTAAGTTCCAGGAGCTAACAAAAATATTTTTTGAATTTTTAAAAAATTCCTAACAAAAACATCCTTTCACAATCTTTGAAATTGATTTTGCTTTGTCTGGTGGTTTCCTTCAGAACTTAGCCTTCCTATCAAGAAGATCAGCCCAAGCTGAATGTATAGATCCTCTCTGTCTTAGCTTGTGTAGGGCCATGGAGCTGCTTCTTTTTCCTAGACTTGGGCTTGCTTTTGGTCCTGGGAATTCCTGACTTTACAGTTTACAGGAATTCCAATGCCCCCTCTATTTCCTTTGAAATAACTTTTACCCCCTCCTGTGTTCTGTTATATGCCTTAATGCAGGTAGTCCTTTTCCCCAAATCCTTCAATTTAATTGCTTCTTATACTTCTTTAGCCATCTGAAAAATGCTTTTCTGTCTTCAGGACAAATTCTGGGAGGGGCAGCCAAAGACAAATTTACTAGTTCAGTCTTAGGCTTCCACTAGATAGAATGCCATTGAAATGCAGTTACCCCAGTATGTGCATATGGGTTACTTTGCTCCCTCTGGAACAGGGACAGGGACCCACAATGAGACTGTAGTTTGGCTCCACACCTCACTGGGGAAGAGATAGGGGTGAACTAGCAAAAGGACTACATGCTTCACCTATCAATTTTCAGGCTGCTTTTTCTTGATTAGGCACTTGCCCAGTTACTAAAATCCTTTAATTCTTTTGAGGGAGGTATAGTGGTCAAACTCTAGGTTCCATCCTCATCAAGCATTGGGGTGGAACCTAGACTCTCTGCAAATCCCCAGGAATCTGAGAAACCTGTGATGGTAACACTTTTCCTGAAGAACAGGGTGGAAGGCCCATCCTTTCCAAGTACTAGGGCATACCCAACTGTGATGGTTAGGCTAATGTGTCAACTCGGCCAGGTAATTGTGCCCAGGTGTTTGTTCCAGCAAGCACTGGGCTAATTGTAATACAAGAGCATTTATGTCCAGGTGTTTGTTCCAGCAAGCACTGGGCTAATTGTAATACAAGAGCATTTATGGACTTCATTTATTGAAGTCCATAATCATCATGCAGATGGCTGATTACACATGCATCAATCAGGGAGATTACATCATCAATGGGTGACGCTTTTATCCAATCAGCTGAATGACTTAAAAGGGGAAGTGATTTCAACATTCAGAGAGAATTTCCAAGCTCGTCGTTGGACAGGCAACTTCTCCCAGAAACTCATCAACGACCTTTCGTAGGACTTTCATTGGAGCCACTGGTTTGCAGCCTGCCTGCGGAACCTGGACTTGTGCATCCCCACGGTCGCGCGAGAGACTCTTTTAAAATCTCATATTATTGACAGATATCTCCTGTTGATTCTGTTTCCCGAGAGAACCCTGACTAATACACCCCACTCTTCCCACATACATGGGTTGATCTGATCTCTTGGACCAAGAAGCTGCCATTGGTGCAGACTTCAGCTTCCATTACCCTGCCCTTAAAGTGATTTTTCCTTCAATCTGCCCCTTTTCCATCCCTTTTAGTACAGGTTGGCAGTGATTCCATATATACAGACCTTGCAAAAAAACTTGTCGTTTTTGTACGTTTTACACTGTGATACAAACCATTGAACAAAGGAACTTTCCAAAGATCGTTTCAGGTTAACTGCATTTCCAATCCTGACTTGCACTGAAATGGCTAAATGGATCTGTGTTCCATTAAAACTTCACATGGAGCACTATTTTCTGGGGACTTGCATCCCAGAAGTTCAGAATTTTCCAAACCATCAACTTCTGGTTTCTTTGTGCCTAGGAGTTTAGTTCTCAGCTTATCCCTCTCCTCTTACATTTTAGTATAAGCTGCAAGGAAAAAACAGGCTGCACTTTCCATACTTAGTTTGGAAATTCCAGCTAAATATCCAAGTTCATTGCTTTCAAATTCTGCCTTCCATCTGATATCAGAACTCAATTTCTCCAATTTCTCTGCAACTTTAAAGGAAGGATCACCTTTTTTTTCAGTTTCCAGTAATGCATTCATCATTTCTGTCTAAGGCCTCCTCAGAAGTACCTTTAGTGTCCATATTTCTACAGTATCTTCAAAGCAATCTAGGCCTTTTCTATAATGAGCTCACAATATTTCTACCCATTACCCAATTCCAAAGCCATTTTTACATTTGTGGTATGTTCAATAGCAGCACCCCATTCTCCTGGAACGAAAATCTGTTTTAGTTTCCTAGGCTTTGTAAAGCAAATACCATGAAATGGGTCAGCTTGAACAGTGGGGATTTATTAGCTTACAGTTTGAGGCCAAGAAAATGTCCATATCAAGGCATTATTAAGGCAATACTTTCCTGCTGAAGACTGGCTGCCGGCAATCCTTGGCTGCTCTGCCACATGGCAAGTCACTTAGGGCTATCTGCTGGTCTCTCCCTTCTCTTCCAGGTTTCATTGCTTTCAGCTTCTTGCTTCCCTGGCTTTCTTCTCTCTCTGCATTCATTCCATTTATAAAGACCTCCAGTAATAGGATTAAACCCGTCCTGAATGAGGTGGGTCACACCTACCTGAAGTAGGCTCATCAAAAGGTCCTCCTTACAATGGGTTTACACCCACAGAAATGGATTAAATCCAAGAACATGTGTTTCTGGGGGTACACACAGCTTCAAATCACCACACCATCCCTCCCATTTGTTGCCTTTATCCTGTTTTACTCATTTACTTGGTCCCAGTAGGAATTTCAATTTGTGATAACTGATTGATTTTTTGTCTTATGTACCAAGCAAAGGAATATTTGGGTAGTCTTTTTCCATTAGGGAGAAACTATCTAAATCCCTTAATCCACTGTACTGTGCCCTCTCTCATTTGGTCCTAACTAAATTTCCAAAACTATCCCTTACTCCTTTCATCAGACCATATAAGCAAGAAATGCTACACTTCTTATACACTGTTGTCCACATTCCCAAACAAACTGTATCTGCTGGGTTTGCTTACTTAGCATGTTAAGCAAAATCCATGTTTAAACCATTAGCAAAGTTAGAAGGAAAGAAAAAGATAGGCTTTAAATCCACAGTTAGGGCTTTTCGTTTCTCCCAAATGGTAATTGGAAGTCATTTTATGTCTCTCCAAGAAGGAAGAGTGGTAGGAAAAAAGAACCTTTAAAAAATGATTTCTTGATGTTCAGTTCTATATATGAGGTTTAGAAAGGAAGCTCTGATAGAAAATAAGAGGTCATAAAAGTTATCATCTACTATTTCATCAGTATGGGTTGCTATAGGTGCCGTCTTCCTCCTGGGGTCTGGTAATTCCCAAGGCATTTCTATCATCTTTAATCATAAATCCTCCTATGTCAAGGTATTGCTGAATCAAATCTGTAAATTCCTAGCTATATTGGGTTATCTGAGTTTTAGGTCATGTTCTGAACCTTTTTTTTTCTCCTGCAAAGTTATACCAATCATCTTCATGCCTGTTTAAAGAACAAAAAAAAAAATTCTTTTTATTCACTTGCTTCTAAAGATGAAGAATAAATAATAAAAATTTTGAGAGTTTAAGTGGGTTCATAACATTAGTTTCACTCATTTTGCAATTTTGATATGAGATTATTAAAATGTGAAATGAGACTATTATTGCTTCTCTACTTTGTAAATTTGCCTTAAATTTATTCTCAAATATTTTAATATTTGTAATACTTTCATATTGTATACTCACAAATAAAACTTCTCATCCCAAACTGGATTTAAGTTTCCAAAGATTGTTTTAGTCCTTCTTTTGTTCTTTCCAACCTGAACTGTAACATAAGGGTCACTGGAGCCTGTTTTGTCTTTTGCCTGCAAGCCTTGTGCCGAAACCACTGAAATAAACCAAAAATGTTTTAGTATAAAGATTTCCTCAGAAACAAGAAACGATAATAGAATAAGTACTATTTTCTTTTATGAAAAAACTTTCTATTTTGTCCCCCGGATTTGCAGATGCATCCCTTTGCTTTCATACTAATGACGAATAGTACTTTTAAAAATGTTTGCTAATAAAAGAATGAATACAGTGAACATTAAAATGTTCCTTTGACTAATATTTGCTTTTTGGTCTAATGAAATTTGCTATATGCATACTTATTGCATATACATATTAGCTATATGCTTATATACATATTAAGGAAATGAGGATGCACGTATAGTAGTCAAAATTTATCCAACATAATTTGAAGGTCTGTAATCTTTTTATCTTTTAATTTTTATTCTAGTAACATATATATGACTGAAAGTTTCTCCATTTTAACCACCTTCACATATATAAGTCAGTGCTGTTAATTATACTTACAATGTTGTACTACCATCACCACCGTCCATTTCCAAAACGTTACAGTCAACCAAATGGAAATTCTGTATAATTTAAGCTCCCTACCCCCAACCCAGTGAAGATCTGCAATTTTAAGTGGCTTTATTTATTTATGAGTTTGCTGTCATTACTGATCATCTCAACCCAGAAAATTAAGTATCTTTGTTACCTTGTAAATATAATATGAGTAAGCCAAGAGGCTTGGTGAATGTTAACATGATATGTAGGCACTTGCTGTTAACATTACATGCAATTTCAGAAGTTCAAATTACTAGACATCACTAAATTCAAATTGCCTTGACTCTAGGATCAAATGGATGAAGAATATTGAACCAGGAATAAGTAAAGTGACATTTGCTTTCTTATTTAAAAAACTGACTGAAGAGATTATCAGCTACTCTTGAAATTTATAAGTGACAGGCTGCAACAAAGCCAATCTCTTGTGAACTTCAGGATATTGATGAGTATATTGAAAAACCATACCCTTCTCCCTCTGGAAGAGCTATGATTTGAACAAGACACAATTGAAAATTACTGCAATTATCGAGTATATATTTTAGAATTTTGAAATACTAACAAGACTTCTGGTAACATGATCAGACAAAAAAAATCTATTTTATTGATGATCAGTGATTTCTAAGACACATAAATATCTTAATGTGGCATTAAAATTTTAGAGAAGATTTTTTTTCTTTTTACCTGTTATGGTTATTTTTGCTGACCACTTAGATGTCCCATCCAGTACACTCTGTTTGGCTGCCTTTGTGTATTGCACAAAATCTTCTTTAGAAATCTGAAACATTTCCTGAATTACTTCAAATACCTCTGGCCTATTTCTCTCCCTGATCTTCATCCTTTCTTTCATGGCTGTAATAAAGGTCTGAGTCTTGTCTTCAGCACCATGCTTAGAACTCTTTTCTGCTGCTCCTATAATAGAAAAATCAATGATGATGTGAACATATAGGCAGTTACTTTTTGATAGTCCAAGGGGAGGAGAAAAAGAAAGAGGAATATAAGAATGGATGGATGATTTTATCTTGAGGAGTCAGGGTAGCTTTTTTGGAAAAAGTCAGGAGAATAAGTCACTAGGCTCAGATTGAGAACAATTAGCCCTCTCATGTTATTGGGTAATTGACCTCCATGAATTCCAGTTTCTTCACCTCTTATTATTGGACTAAATCAGGAGGTGTGCACATATTCGGTTTGAATTTTCAAAATGAAATTTCAAAACAACCAAAAGAATTGGCACAATCAAATGTGTTATGTATCACATATATTTACTCAATGGATAACCAAAACAAAGTTCAGAAATAGATTGGGTATAAATGACAAATGCAACTCAGAAAGCAATATTTCATACATTTTTGTTCAACTAAAGTGCCTATTTTTGCTGATGGACTTTATAACAACTAAATGTTTTGATTTTTTCCTGTAAAATAAATATCATTTTTAATTTGTTATGTATATTGAATACAGGATAAGATATTACTCTGAATAAAAGTGACTCTGTTCAAATTTTGGAACCACTGGGCTGCATGATCTCTAAAGTATCCAATTGTCCACAGACTTGAACTCTCATTCGATGACACATTCATAGTTTTAACAGGCTGTACTCTCAATTTCCACTCAAAACACATTGATTTCTAGGATGTTGTTTCCTGTGATTAGTCTCAACTTTCTGGGCATCTGTAACACAAATCCTTCTGACAGTGAAGGATTTCCAAAACTGAATTCATGGGTCCCTCACCTTGTCTAACTACCAGCCGAATATTCTCACTGCTCCACATGGCCTCCTGGGTTGCCTGATATTATCCAACAAGCAAATATGGTTCCAAACCTCATAGTTTTTCAATAAGTTTGAAGTCAGAGAGAAAAAGACCATGTAGCAGTGTCTGAAAGAGCTGCTACCACTGGTAACCGAGGCAGAGTAAAAAGAATTAAAACACTTGTGCTGATAGTTAGTAATTGATTCCTTATAAAAAGGAATCAAAGCTCTGTCCTTAATAACTGCTCTTGAATCCTTTAAAAAAAAAAAAAGGAAATTTGGACAATTAGCTTTGAAATCCTTCCCTTATTGTCTTGATGTTGGAGTCAAGAATCTACCTTAGTATGTATGTTTACAGACAGACCTGTAAACAGTGAAATTGTCAATCTGGGGAGAACAGGTTAAGAGGGAATTATATTTAAGTCTTTTATTTGTTATTTCTAGAAACGATCTGCAGCTTTTATTATTTTTGCTTTGACATTTTTTATCTGAAGGAAAGAAAATGATTCAATTTAGATTTGTCTTGCTCAGAGATACAAAAACAAATTCATAATTATATTTTGTCACCGTTCTACAGTATTTTCCATTGCCCTATTCTTTATCAAATCCACATCTCTTATCTTATTTTCCTAACCAAACTATTTCTTCAAGAGTTTCAATTTGTCATGGATTTCTAGCCCTTTGGGTTTATTATTTTCCCTCAGCCTTATTCTGCTTATCTCAAAGTCATCAGCGATAGCTTTAAATTTGCATTTATATGAGTCATCCTTTAAAATGTGTGTTAGAAAGTTTAGTAACCTCACTAGAATACAATAATATGCCAACCAGGGATCATCAATAAATGAGATCAAAAGAGATAATGCACAGTGAAAGCACTTTGTAAGGTATAATACATTATCCAAATGGAATGCTTTGTTATTATTTTTAAAAACACTTAATTGAGAATATGATTATGCAGAACAAAACTGCAAGAGAATTAAACCCTAGAAAGAGGCAAATTAATCCCATATGTTTCCCTTATATATTATTTAATGGTATAGTCAATTAACCATAATCCTAATTTTTCTTTAATTTTGATTACTACCCAAATTTCAATGAAACATTAATTCACAATATTACCACCTTTTACACATTAACTATTTACAATTTTAGTGTTTCTTCCAAATAATTATCTCTACACACATAATACCTGCAATAGTCTCCCTTGTTTTCAATCTCTTATCTTTGCTATTTTTCTCAACAGCTGTTCCAATCATTTCTATTCTCTTCCAGTCACATACCTCACTCCATTATGCTCTTTCTCAGTATATGATTTTATCTCTGACTTAATGGAAAATAGAGGCCTTCTAAACTCACTGACCACATTTTCTCATTTCCCCTCTCTGGGGGGAAAAATATCTGATTTATAGTGTTAGCAAATTTTTGTGATGTAAATACTCCTACCATGGCTGATTTCAAGCAACTGCCTTGCAAAATTCTTGAATATTTAACAATTACCACCAATGATACTGCTACCATCATATGTGGCTGTCTTTCATGCTAGCCGGTAAAGATAACCTGTACTCAATGAGTATTCCAGGTATTCCACAGTGCTTGGAAATAGCATTCACTATATAAATAGAGAAGAGAAGAGGACCCTAAAATAAATGATTACTATATTAAATATTTCATTTGGCTCTGGACTTAATTTTATATGTTATGAACTTCTTATGTACTCTGACCCTAAGGCTACAATACTGGAAGAAACAAGAATAAATTCCATGTAAAATGATAAACATGCTGTGGAAAACATCTTATGAAGAGACAAATATATAGCTTTTGCTTCAGAATTGGAATTCTTAGAGAACTATGTGCCCATCACTAGAAAGCAGAATTGGACTGGCCTATATACCATATGCATTTAATAGTCAGCATAAAATAAAAGCAAAAGTCCAAATGTAAATGGAAGGAATATATATATATGTGTGT